>JARHVA010000224.1:5620000-5790000 GCA_037957365.1 Torreya grandis | reverse complement strand
ACATTATTTGGTTTTTATGGAGAATATGTGGGTTCTCTGAGCTAATTGCAGATATGTTTGTGGTCATATAAAAAAGCACGTCATACTTCCCACTCAAACATAGGAATGATGTTAGGTACAACTTATTCTTATAATGGCTAAATGGTTTAAAAATAAAATGTAATAAATTTAATCACATATAAGAGGTAATCATTACCAATTTATAATAATAAACATATTTTAAAATCAGTAATAAATAAAAAATATTTGCTGTATAAATCTAGAGATAGTTTTTAAACTTAGACAATGAAAAATAAGTGAAATAGTGAGGCAAATAAAATTTAAGAAATTTTTGATGAACAAAACCAATTTAATTCATTATTCATTTTTTTAAAAACAATTAAAGGACTTTATACAGGAGTTAAATTATTTATCTTAAATAGATTTGGTCATGATATGAATTTTTTATAGTGGAATTTGTTTCCTTAAAGCCTTTGCAATGGATAAAAATTGCATTTTTCTTTTCCCATTCCTTCAAGTCAATTGTCTCCTTCTGCATTATGCATTGTTCTTCAGAAAGGTTTGGTTTGAATCACCCTGGTTGGGCTAGGTTGATAAGGTTAATCTGAAGAAGAATGTCTAAAAATTTGACTCCATTAGCCTCCACTGTATCCCCACCTTCAATAACATCCCTTCCACCATTAAAACCTCCAAAATTTCCCCTATTTCACAAAATCCATCTTCATAATCTTCAACATCTTCTCCCTTAATCCAATCCCATGTTTGTTATCACTTTGACACCATCTGAAACTATACCCACATCTTCCACTCTAGATATCTCGTCATCCCTAGCACCGCATGTGATTTCGCCATCACCATTTTCATCTAGCATAAAGCCTATAGATATTTTACTAGAATTCTAATGCCTACACAGATTTCATTGTTTTCACCTATGCTTGGTCAAACTGAATAAACTCTAAGGCCAACATCAAGTCTTGCTAAATCTTAAGGAGGTTCATCTCCCTCTCCATATCCAAAATCTCAATTAGAGGTATGTTTATGTTTATCTATGTATCATTCTCATTAGTTTAATAGACAAATTACTTTTTTCCTCTTTGCACTTACAAATTTGTAATATACAATTGGATTTTAAATTTATTCAAAAATTGTAACACCATAATAATTCTTAACTAAACAACAAACAAAGGCAAATTCTACAAACTCCCATAGGGACTTGGTCATGGTACCCTTATTAGATATTTTTAACTCAATTTGGTTGAAAATTAACTAATTTTATAATTATAGAAATGTAAACATCTAAAATTATATATATAATAGTATTAATCAATTAAAATGGATGATGACAAACTACTTTTTAACATTTTAAAATCAAATACATGTTCTAAAATATAGTAAATTCAATAATTATGTGTATGTTTGATTGTAAATGACAAATTATATATTATATATTTTTATATATTAGGTTATGATTTATATAATGATTTATTACATTTTATTATTAGTAAAATTTTATTAATTGTATTTGTTTGAGTTTTAAGGTATTAATTTGAATTAATATAGTTATTTATAACCAAATCCTTATAATTTATAAATTACTTTTTGAGGCATTACTTATAACACTATTTATGACTAATTTATAATTATTTATTAGTGTCTTGTAAATTTCAAAGATGTCATACCACACCGTGTTTCATTTATCAATGACTTCTATTTGATTTATCAAGTTAATAGATTTGAATTTATAATTACTAACATATCTCTATACACATATGTTTTATTATTTAATTAATATTTTTAATAAATTGAAGAACAATTAATTGATTCAAATTTAATTGAATAAAATCCCTGTATTTGTGTGTCTATTTCACAAATAGCATGTATGTCCTAAATCTCACTCATGTACATCATGAAGTGTATTTGAAATGAAAACTAGATATATAATGTACTATATATGATAAAGCATAAATAAATTATGTAAAAATATAATACATGTCATGCATAGGTTTTGGTTCTTTAATTTTTGAATATTATTCATATTTGTATTAAACATGTCATTATTATAATGTTATGCAATGATAATTAATGATCCCACCAATAAGATGCTCACATGTAAGAATTCGAGTGAGTTCTCCTTGAGATTGGTTCATAGTTCAAGAACCTTTCACTTCCATCTTGATACAACATTTATTACATGAAATTAATTATTCATATCAACTCTATCATCATGATGAAGATCCCTAATATATATGTCATCTCTATCACCCATGTTTTTTGTAGTTTTTATTTTCTCTATATGTGTTTCAAGGTGTTGTCACGTTATCTCAAAGAGCCACTACTCCCACTGATTAGCTTCTCCCTTTATTTATCTTTGAATATACCTTATTTATCTATCACTATTACTCATATAAAGTGATTTAAGATACAATCACTCATACCCAGTAACATGCAACAAAAACACACAAACATGTTTTGCTCCAAATCCACTTTCAACTATTTGGATAGTCACCAAACTACCATGCAACTATCTAGGTAACCACCAAACTATCATACAACTATATGGCTAAATAATAAACTGACATAAAAATATTTGGGTAGTGACCAAACTATCATGTAACTATCTGGATAGTCATCAAACTGACATGTAACTATCTGAACTAAAATAAAACTTAAACTCTGATAGACTGGTACAAAAACTAGCTTTTATACCACTGTAACATACACCCCTATTCTATTTTTTATTTTTTTGTTTTCTATTTAGGGTTTGCATGTGATGTTTTTATTGCACATAATTGAAAATTAAAAAAATAGAAGATTTTTTAACAATACCCAAATGAATATATCATTGATAAATCAATATTCTAAAATACCCATAAGCTAAAAATAAGTTTCAAATATCATACCGGACCTAAATTAAAATTTATGTAATCAATTAACAATACCTAGGTAGGTGAATCATTATACTAAAAATATTACATCATACCTAGATGGTCAAAATAACTCAAAATGATAAAATGAGCATACCCATATGATGTTGTTACAAAGGATTGATAATGGAATTTTGAACATCAAACTTTATGAATAAAACCACTCCAAAATGGATCCAAATATGTAGCCTTCAAATCTGTAATAGTATATTATTTATTTCTCAAATATTTATTCATAAAATAACAAATATTTTTTAAATTTACCCTTGCATGTAATAAGAAACTCTAAGCAATGAAACTCTATTTTAGACTGTAAATGAATATGTCATAAATCAACCTTAGAGGGTCTTTCACCTCTACAATTGATGTCCTCTATGAAGGTTTTCATCCTCGTAAATATCCTTGGTTTAAACCACAACACAACCTTGTCAAAACTCCCTCCAAAATATATTTTCTTCCTATCCCAAATGAGTTCTAACTTGCCTTTTTATATTTTGCCAAAGGGGGTTGACTTTTCCTTGAGGGAACGTGTTTTAAATTTATATTTTAAAAAAACCATTATATCTCCCACATGAGTGCCCCCACTTTGGATATAAAATAAATTAAGTTTATAAATTTGTTTCCCCCTCTTAGGCACCACATAAATACCCTTTAATAAATTAAATAAATGTTTTTATAAATAAAACATTATATTAAAATATTAAAGCATTATTTAAAATATCATTGAATACACTTGGTAAATCATAAATGAAGCATTGAATTATGTCTCTAACTGATCTAAGGTGAAATTTATGTGGAAATCTGAAGTTGGTGCCAAAACTGACGACTGGCTAAAAATAGTAAATTTGGACCATGTGCCCAAAACATGACTAGAAAGAGTCTCCATGAATCTCCTCTAAATTTTATCTTAAAATAATGCCTAGATCTACCAAATGAAGATAAACAATGATCCATAAATCAAGGGATCCCCTCACCAAGTCACATTAGCCTACAGGGACCCCTAGGAATAGGCTAATGGTCTACCCAATTGATGAACTTTAGGGAAGGGACATTATAACTACATTTATATATCATTGGGATCATCATTACCTATTGGAGTGTTACCCACTAAAATTAAGTTAGGAATAGAGGGCCTACTGTTGATTGAACCAATAAAGGTTTGTGTATGGATAGCTCCATTATTGAATATATTGGATCTTTTTACTTCATTATTACCATTGTTGTCCATCATTTGAGCAAGTATTTGAGTAATTTATTGATGAGATTGAGCCATATTTTGAATCATTGTATTTACAAAATTAATCATAAAAATATCCAATGTATCTTCCCTAACAATGGTGGAAAGAATTGAAACAATGGAAGGAACAATGGAAAAAATGGTGGGAACAATCCTAATAACATAGGAAATAATGTCAACAATGGAAGGCACAATGACAATGATAAAAACAATGGGATAACTTATTTAATAATAATAATAGCCCATAGCATATGTATGTTGGATCATCCAATAGTAAACCCATGATGCCTAAATTCACTCCCCAAGTTAATTCTCCAGAAGAAGTTCTCAAGCCTAAAAAACAAGTGCAACATGCATATATTTGGAGATATTGGAGAGCTACAGATCCTACGTTCTAAGTTGAGATGCCATTTTATTAGTACTTAACTTATAGGGACATAACTAGACCTCATATAAAAGGTGGAGGTTGACCACATAACCAATATTTATAGAGGAAAGTAGGTAAATTGACTATTCCATATTTTTATGGACCAAGAAAGACTACAACTAGAGTGTGGATGCAAAAAATTGACACATACCTACACCTCAATCTGATGCTGGAGCCCAAGGCTATCAAATATGCTAAATTACATTTGGATGGTAGTGCTCATAAATGATGGCACCATGGATTATTTAACTTAGTCCATGATCATATTTATAGCTATGTTGAGTTTACATATAAGTTAATTAATGCATTTGATAAGGGTGATCCAGAGTTGCATTTCAAAGAGTTAGCTCAGCTTAGAAAGTGGGGGTTTGTTGATACTTACATTACATATTTTTAGAGTTTATTGGTTATGGTAATTGAATTTTTATAAAGGAGGATTATTGTTTTGATTTTGGATGGAATTTCAAACCCATTAAGGGGACGTGTCAAGGCACTTGTTCAACCCACCCTGAAGGATGCTATCAAGAAGGATAGAGATATGGATATATCTTTCATGAAGAATGATTAAACTCTAAATAGTTATCACACAAAAAATATAAAGATAAGAAGAAATTTCATAAAGATTTCAATCTACCTAATAAAAATATTTATATGTTGGATAACGACCCACTAAATGAACTAAAGAAGAATAATTTATATTTCCATTGCAAGGTTCCTTGAGATCCATCACACAAGTGTGCTTCCCAAGCCAAATCAAAACAAATAGAATATTTTTTAGTAGAGGAGTTAGTAGATGAGGATCCAGATTAGCACTCTAATTCAGGGGACACAGGGAGAAAGATCCCTTTCAAGGAGCAGAGATAGGAGAGCCTAGTGGCTCAACTTTCTAGCATTTAGAGACAAATCATTCAAGATTTGGGGAAATCTTGGTTGTCAAAGGATTGTCACTCTTATCAACATAAGATCCACTCATAATTTCATTGATGAAGAGTTAGTGGGCAAAAGGGACTTAAGACATAGGATTTTTAAGGTTTCAGGGTGAGAGTAGAAAATTGATTCATTATCACCTATAAGGGAGGATTCCCAAATTAACCATCCACTTGAGTGACTATAAGTTTTAGGCTGATTTTTATGTGGTATGTATGGGAGAGATGGATGAGGTTCTTAGTATGAAGTTATTTCATGCTATTGGATAGTTTTACCTTAGCTTGCATACCATGGAGATGAAGTTTGAGGTAGACGGGATGAAGCATGTTATTATAAGGATGTCAGATTGTGCTTTAAGGGTGGCATCTTTTAGGGGGATAGAGAGGATCATTAGGCATGATCAGGTAGAATGGGTAGTAAAGTGTCTACTTATTCCCATGATTTTAGAGCAAAAAAAACATGGTTACCATCCTAACATTCAAGATTTAATATCAAATCATAGTATGGAACTAATTAGTATGCCTCGTGGGAGGCTCACTGAGATAAGAATAGAGAATGTCATCAAGTTTGAGGATGGTATCATGCCCATGATTAATACTCCATATAAACATTAGAAAAGGCATAATGATGAGATATAGAAATCCATTAAGGATTTTATTGATATGGGACACATAAGGCCTAAAAAGAGTCACTTTGTATCATCGATTATGTTGGTGAAGAATAAGGATGGGATCATGCTCATGTGCATTGAGCATAGGGAACTGAATAAGAAGACCATTAAGAATAGGTACTCCATGCCATGGATAGATGATTTGATCAATGATTTAAATGGAGTTTTTTGTTTCACTAATATATATTTGAGATAAGTATATCATCATATACGAGTGAGGGAACAAGATGTGGACAAGACAACATTTGGTTGTCACTATGCACATTTCAAGTTTCATGTTATGCCTTTTAGCTAACAATTATTGTAGCCACTTTCCCGTCTTGTATGAATAGGGTGTTCAAATATCAACTTTGTAAGTTTGTCCTCGTATTCTTTGATGATTTTTTTATTTTTATCAAGACTTGGGAGGAGCACATGAGACACCTTTAGGAGGTTCTAATCATTCTAGAGAGAGAATCACTATATGCTAAGGAGTCAAATTGTGAGTTTGGGATGATAAATATTCTCTATCTTTTACATATTATCAGTTCACAGGGTGTTTGTATGGACCCTAAGAAGGTAAAAGCTATTATGGATTAGAATCCCCCAACAAATCTTACACAACTCAAAGGTTTCTTTGGCATTTACAATTTTTGTAGGTAATTTGTTAAGGGTTTTTCATAGGTAGATTCACCACTCATAGATCTAACCAATAACATGGCATTTGCTTAGTCAAATGATGATTAGGTATGATTTGATCAATAAAAACAACTAATATGTACTTTCCCAGTCCTAGATATTCCATATTTATCCAAACTATTTGAGTTGGAGTGTGATGAATTGGGAGAAGGGATAGGAATTATTCTAATGTAGAACAAACATCCTATTTCCTTTAAGATCCAAATGTTAAGAGGATTTGGGAACACCTATTCTATCTATGATAGGGAGATGATGGCCATCATGCCTGTTTCGGCAAGGTTTAGACCATAACTTGTGGGAGGTAATCTCAGTATTAAATCTGAACACAATATCGTTAAACACTTCTTAAATCAATAGGATCTCAATTATAGTAAATGGAAGTGGGTGAGTAGATTTTAGGCATGTTAATTCATCATATTATATTTAAAATGGAAGAAGAATGTGGTTTTTGATTTACTTTTGATGAGCCCTCATTTATGTGCTCTAGTGGAGATCATAGCTTATTGGATGGAGATGATTTTAGCTAATTATGCTAAGGAATGTTGGTCATTAGGTACTATTAAGGGCAATATTTAGGTTAACATATATTTGGTGGTAAATTATTTAATCATTTACAATGTGATAATTTACCTAGTGTTTAAATCACAACATAAGATTAAAGTGTTGAAGGCATTTAATGATACACTTCTAGCTGGTCACTCAGGTTTCTTTAAGACATATAGGTAGATTTGGGAGAGATTCACATTCAAAGGACTTAATAATAAACTCCATAAGTACGTTCGAGTTGACCCACATGCTATTGAAAAAAACATGAACTTAAATTTATAGATGGCTTGTTTCAGCCCCTACCTATTCCCAATTAGAAATGGTAAAGTATTTTTATGGACTTCATTACTAGGATTCCAAAAGTGTAGGTAAGGATAGTATATATGTTATGGTTGATCGGTTAACAAGACTTACTCATTTTTTTGTAGTTTCAATAACATATACAATAACATAGGTGGATGATATTTTCTTTAAAGAGATATTCATACTACATGGTTTGCTTAGCAATATAGTCAGTGATATGGACAATAAGTTCATAATTTTATTTTTGTAAGAGATCTTTAGGTTTAGTGGGAAATAAGCCACTCCTAGTACCACATATCATCCTCAAACCAATGGATATACTAATATAGTGAAAAATTGGGTGGAAGGGTACTTGAAGACTTACATTTCAAGGTAGCAGAAGGCATGGGTGAAGTGGTTACACCTTAGTAAGTATTATTGTAATTCTACTTACCACATGTCCATCAAGATGTCATCCTTCATGGATCTGTATGGGTATACAGCTCCAAATTTTATATATTTGTTTTTTGGTTATATAAGAGTTCCCAAGGTAAGGGACTTACTCTAGGAGAGCAAGGATATTATTAAATCTTTGAAGGAAAATTTACACTAGGCCTAAAATAAATAGATGTTATATGTTGATCAGAATCAAATATAGTAGATTTTTGAGGTAGGTGACATGGTTTATCTCATGCTATAGCCCTACAGACAATCAATGCTAAATAAGAGTGGGGTGAATGAGTTTAATCCATATTATTATAGTCTTTTTAGGATATCAACATGGGTAGGAGAGGTGGCTTATGAGATCAAGTTACCGATAAATTGTATATTACATAACGTATTTCATTTCACTCACCTTAAAAAGGTGCTTGGAAATAATGTGGTTCCCTCTTCTGAGGAAGGGAAAGTCATCTCTATTCTAGAGGGCATAATTTATACTAAGGAGTATGCTCTACACTGCAAGACCTTTAGGGAATAACTAGTGAAGTGGAAAGACTTGTTGATTGAGGTTGCTACATGGGAAAGTGAGTAGCTTTTACAACATCCAGAGTTGAGATTGCTTGAAGAGAGGAAATTTTGGGGAGAGGGGTCTATAATGTCCCTTCCCTAAACTTAGTTGAGTGTACTATTAGTCTATTACTAGGGGTTCCAATAGGCTAATGCGAATTAGTGAGGGCATGCCCTGATTTATGGAGTGTTTTTTATTTTCATGTAGTACCTTTAGGGGTTAGTACGAGCTCATATTCGAAGGAGATTCATGGAGAGAATTTTTGGGCATGTTTCAGATGCATGGTCAAAATTTACTATTTTCATCTTGTCATCAGTTTTGGCATCGACATAAATTTTCAACATCATTTTCACCTCAGATGAGTTAGAGACATCATTTGATGCTTAATGGATTATTTCCCAAGTGTATTCAATTATATTTTAAATAAATGCTTTAATATAATTTTTTATCTATAAAATTGTTTATTTAATTTATTAAAGTGAATTTATGTGGTGCCTAAAAGGGGAAATAAAGTTATAACCTTAAGTTATTTTATAACTTAAGTGGGGGCACTCAAGTGGGACTTATAGGGTATTTTTTTACAGATTAAATTAAAACATGTTCTCTCAAGGTAAAATCATCCCCATTTGGGAAAATATAAAAAGGCAAGTTAGAGATCATTTCGGTAGGAATATAATATGTTTTGGAGAGATTTTTTATATGTTTTTGATGGGGTATCAACCAACGATATTTACGAGAATGAAATCATTCATGGAGGACTTGAACTGCAGAGGTGAAAGACCCTCCAACATTGATTGTTGATAGATTCATTTAGAGTTTGTGTTGGAGCTTCATTGATTGAAGATTTTTATTGTAGGCAAGGGTTTAATGTGAAAATCTTTGGTATTATTTAAATAAATATTTGAAGAAGAAATAACATATTATTATAGTGTTGAAGGGTGCATGTTTAGTGCCATTTTGGAGTGTTTTAGTCATAAAGTTTGTTGTTAAGAATTTCATTATTAGTCCTTTGTAACCAAAATAAATAGGTGTACTTGTTTTATCATTTTAAGTTTTCTTAACCATCTAGGTATGATATAATATTTTTAGTCGAGTGATTAACCCACATGTGTATTGTCAATTCCTTACATATATTGCAATCCAAGCTCTATATGAGATCTAAAACTTATTTACAGCTTATTAGTAATTCAAAATATTGATTTATGTATTATATATTCATTTTGGTATTGTTAAATACCTTATTTATTTTTATTTTCCAATTAATGCAATAAAAACATCACATGTAAACCCTAAATAGAAAACAAATAATACAAATCAGAATAGGGCTGTATATTACAGCAAGCTCAAGTTTGGAATGATTGGCTAATATTTGATGTAGGATTCCAATCAATAATGCCAATTAATGACTGTTTAGATTTAAAACAAAGGCATAGATCCCATAAAGGTGTGGGTGGAAGACAATAGAATAATGATTTGTAGAGAAATGTAGGAAAGTTATCTATTTTTTACTTTAATGGTGCTATAAATATCAAACCTAAAGATTGCATGAAAAATCTTGACACTTATTTTAATCTTAATCGTATGGCTAAAATTAATGTAGTTAAATATGTAAATCTTTATTTAGAATGCTTTTCACATGAATGGTGGTACCATGGGTTGATTACCTTCGGTCATGATCACATCAACACTTTTGTTAAATTCATAGCAAGGTTTATCAATTGTTTTGAAAAGAGAAATCCTAATTTTCACTTCAATGATCTAGCATAATTGAAATAATGGAGTGAAGTAGATGCTTACATTGTTGATTTCTAAATACTGTCAGTAGTAGTGACAAACATTTTATAAAGGATATTGATCATGTTTTTTGTTGATCGGCTCTCTGACCCCTTGAGATGTTGGATTAAGGATCTTAGTCTATCCATATTATAGGAATCAATTAGAAAGGAAATAGACATAGAGTCCTCTATCTCTATAATCAAATCACAATGAAAAGGGTTCCAATAAGACAAAGGTAAGAAGAACATCCACAAAGATTCAAATTGGGTTAAGGAGGAGCCCATAAGGTTGAATGAAGATAAACATAATGATATACAAAGTAATAAATTATTCTTAAAATGTAAGGAACCATGTGGTCTAGATCAAAAGTACTCAACTATGTCCAAAGTCAATCAAATTGATTACTATTTAACGGATGTATCTGACGATAAAAAATCAAATCCAAAATCTGATTTGAAAGATCAAGAGAAAGATAACTCTTGAGGAAATTTGGAAAAGGAGAAGGAATGTGTGTGCACACTTTCCCAACTCTCTAACTTTCAAATAACTATTTATTTTAGAGTTTTGGGAGTATTATATGGATAATGGATAGTCTCACTTCTTTTCACATGGGTTACAACTAATTTCATTGATGAAGGAATTATAACCAAAATGGGAATTGAAATGGAATACTTTGATTATTTCAAGGTGATTACATCTTATATATTCACCCTCACATGCACCAAGAATATTCCTAACTTGAGCATTCAATTAGAATATTATGAGCTCGGATATGATTTTTATGTGGTAAGCATAGGAGCTTTAGATGCAGTCCTTACAATGTAGTGATTATGGTTTGTTATAAAGTTCTATATGATCTTGCAGACCATGGAGATGAAATTTTAAGTTGTTGGTAAGAATTTTGTGCCCAAAGGCATGTAAAATGGTCAACTATAAATAGTCTCTTTCAAAATAATAGAGAGACATATTAGACAAGATCAGGTAGAGTGGGAAGTGGAAAGCCTCATTATGCCAACTGTTATAGAGCAATAAAAGAAGAGTTACTCTCTAGAGGTAAAGACTTTGTTGTCCAAGTAAAAAAAGATTTTTGGTAGCACACCTCATGGGTGAGGCATTGAACATGTCAATGAGTTGGAGGAGGATGTCAAACCTATTATCACCACTCCTTATTGGCATTTGAAGAGGAAAAAATATGAAATAGAGAAGGCCATTAAGGATTTGATTTACATGTGACACATCATGTCTAGTAATATCCCTTTAACATCTTCAATAGTAATATCCCTTTTACATGTGTATAGATTAAAGAGATCAAAATAATAAGATAATAAAAATAGGTATCCTATTTCATAGATAGATGAGCTTATAGATCATATACATGGTGCATGTTAGTTCTCTTTTATTGATTTGAGTTTGGGCTATCAACATATGCAAGTTCATGAGCAGGACATAGAGAAGACTATTTTTAGGTGTCATTTTGTCCACTATGAGTTCTTGTTCATGCCATTGGTTCTAACTAATGCTCCTACCACTTTTTAGTCTTACATGAATAGTGTATTAATTAAATAACTCCACAAGTGTTTTTTTGAATTTCTTTAATGATATTCTAATATTTCTCAGAACATGGGAGAAATATTTAAGGCATTTAGATGAGATTATAAGCATCCTTGAGAGAGAGTCCTTGTATGCTAAAGGGTCAAAATGTGATTTTGGTATGACATAACTTATTTACTTTGGTCACATAATCATTTTTAGTCATAAAGATGACACTAGGGAAAATTAATGGTAAGGCTAGGTGAAGAGTGTGAGGTTAGACTATGATAAGATATGATGGATGGATGCCAAGACTAGATTAAGGTTTGTAAGGGATGGGGTTATGACTAGTGATATGTTGATGAGACTAGACTAGGATGTAACTAAGACAAGAGGGGTGACAAGAGATAGGATGAGGTGCAATATGAGATAAAATTAAGAGGATATGCATAATTGTATAAATCATATGTACAAGAAAGTCATGCCTACCACTTACAATGGTTAAATGTTTTATTATTAGGTTATAAAGTCTAAATTCAATAAATGGTTCCCTCAAAGTTTATTTTGAATTCTTTATTTAATGATTTGTAAATAAATAGTGATGAAATGTCATATAACTTTATTCCTTACCTTAACAGTGATATATCAATCAAGCTCAAGACAATAGGTTACTAGATGGTAAATAAAATAGTGGAGTTATAATAATACCAACTCATTTCATACAGGCATCTAAATGTGCAAACATTATTATCAACATATATTAAAACAAAATCATTACTCAATGGCCACTCACAATACAAATAAACACTAAAAATAGCATATGAATAATTAAATGGACATGACATATAATATACAAAAAAAATAACAATGCAAATCAATATTAAAATCATACAAATGGAATAAAATACTCAATCAGACAAAATAGTGTGTATGTGTGTGTACTTGTTTTCAAATTTCTTTACCTTCTCCAAATAATCATGATTTTACACCTTCTTCCTCGTGAATCTCTCCCTCAAGACCCATTTGTGAGGGAAAAGACAAAGATTGTCTTGCATCCACCTTAGATAAGAAAAGGGTAGAAGAAATAAACTAACTCAGAAATAATGCATAAATAATCAACATTAACGTACATTTCCAATGGATGGATATGTTGTAATTAAATATTCAGAGTGAAAAATACCATAGGCACAAATCAAATTGATTATAATAATTAAAAGTTTAGTTGCCCCCAATGACTAATAATTTTAACTACTCGTTAATGATAAACATTTTCGATTAGCGGTGGGATGGGATGTAACAATAATACATTTTAATATAAAGCTTTTTGTAGGTGGTGGCTAAAAAATGGTTGGAAAACTATGTAACTAGCAATCTATACCCACCAAAATGTTGGCCTCGATTTGAAAAATATGCAAAGTAAAATACTAGATCAAGAACACATGACATTTTGAAACAAAAGTAGGTAAAAGGATGTGATAGGATGTTACTATCAATCCAACAAGATTTGAAGAATTTTTTTGAATAAACTAAGAAAATCAATTGTGATTATTCAAATCATATCATAAGAAGATAAATAAAGTTTGGAAGAAGAAATTCCTACTTCGAAGCAAAGTTGCAAAGAGAGGGAGCATAGAGGAGCTAATATAGTGCAAAAGCATATCTAGAAATTTGTTAAGTGATGTATCTTCATTAGAACCTACTCATTGAATTGAAGAGTTCATCTTCATGGTCTTCAGGGGAAGGGATAGTGTGATTGTGCATGTAATATTTATAAGAATAAAACTAAACATCAACATATATACTCTTTTTATTTACATTATGTGTCCTTTGTTTGCAAATGTCCTTGAGAGTGAAGGAAGTATAACACAATTGAGGGATAAGGTTTTCATTCACTTATCCTCCTCATTCCCTTGTATATCACTAACATAGATAAAGGAAGAGTGGAGGGGAGATAATGATGGATGGGACGCAAAAGAAACAAACAAAGCAACAAAAATGTGACAATAAAAACCTCAACTAAACATATAACTAACAAACACACACACTATGTTATTGCAATTTAACATCTAATAAATACATAAGTGCTAGTTTTAAATGTTTACAAACAATAAATATAATTATAAATTTTAAAATATTTTAATGATACTAAAATAATTCTTTATACAATTATTTATGTTGGTCATATAATAAATAAAATAAAAATAATATTTTAAAATAAAAATAAACAAAATTAATATAATTAACAATTAATTTAAAGTTAAATTATATAATGCATATTCCCCTTTTCTTCTTATTTTCTTAATTCTAAATGTAAACCTCTAATTATCATGACTATTTATAATAATTAATAATAATAATTCAAATCAATTACTATTTATTTATCTTCAATTAAATTTAATTATCAATTACTAGATTTTTATTTATCTTTATAATGATTAATATCCAAGTAAGAACAATATCATCAAATACCTTAGCGATGAATTACCTTATCCATCCGTTCATATTACCTTTACTTTATCAATCCACTCAGATTACCTTCTCAATCCATTCAGATTACCTCATCCATTCGTATAGGATGAGGACAAAGATGTTATGTTTTCGTAATAACCCTTGTGCAGTGTTAGTCTATAAGTAGAAGGATGATGGTTGTTAAATTGTATTCAATTTGGGAATAGCCATACCTGTGCATGGCGTGAGCTGAGAGCGCTGAGAAGCTGGTAAGAGTGTGTAATCTGATTCTAGTCCAAATAGATGACCCTTTTTAATTTACATGTTTTTATCATCATATTTTGTTGATTTTATTTTATGTGCCTAACATCCTGATTTGTTGGTGTCAGAGCCTGACATTGACTTCTGTCATTTTATACAAAATGACTACGAATGTCGTCTTCCTAACGGTTTGGTAGAGAGTCTCACTAATACTGCAGAGAAAGGGTATGCAGCCAGTCTGACACAAGTCGATCCCAGAACAAAGTTTACTTAGACAGATGTTTCTATTTCAGTCCAGAGTGAGGTTGTTCGGAATTTTAAGGTGTTATGATTTTTATAAAATAGTTAAAAGAAATATATTTATATGAAAGATGGGTATGTTATTAGATGATTGATTATCTAAAAGTTGTTGCAATTCTTTAGTTTATGAATTATAAAAAAAATTATGATGAAAGTTTATTAAATCAAGTAACATTTGTTAATAAGAGAAACTTCTTAATAATGAAAGAGACGTAATGACTAACCTTGCTGTGTGGAATGGAGGATACTATTTGCAGGGGTGGTTGTTTTGGTCAATTGTTAAATATTTTTTATATTTAATATTTATCAATTCTTAATTAAAAGTTTTGATAATCAAATCTAATATGTTTGTTTAAATTATTTATTGTTGTAATTTTTATTTACAATAAAATTTGAATATAATCTTTGTATATCAATCAGTATTTCTTTACTCACTATAACAAATACCCTTGCTCAGAACCTACTATTTTCATTTTTTCTATTTAAAAATGTGGTAACTGCATATTAAAATTAGTAACAAAAACCTATAAGTTGCCTATCTGTCCCCATTACATAAACCCAAATATAATCCCATGGCTTGTATGTCTAAATATGCATGCCATTACGCTGAGAAGGCCACGCGATTTGCATTGACCTTTCTAGGAACAATCCTCTGTTTCCAGAAATGTGACCTTTGGACCACGTTTCGGTTAGAAGTGCAGTTCTAATTTCTCCACTTCCCCTGGTTAGAATTCATCATGCAAGCAATTTGCATGAACATTAGTTTCAGTTAAAGCAGTTTGCAGGAACATTAGTCTCAGTTACAGCGGTTTAAACATTATTTTAGTTTTCAGTTTAGTTTATTTTTAATTCTATATATGTAGATCTTGATCGCTGTCTTTAAACAGAGAAATAAAAAGATTCAATAAAAATTTGTTATTGTTGTAGCAGGAAGGTCTGTGTATATTATTTTCTGTTATTTTGATTCATCTCTGCCCTCACAAATTGGTATCAGAGCTGTAAGGATATGATCCTGAAAAGCCCACTCAAGCCTTTGGTTGGAAGAGCTGGAGTGTAGCAGAATCCACAAAGTGTGAAGAAAGACCCTGCAGCCAAAGAGCCAGCTGTGAAATTGGAAAGACGTTAAGGAACAATGGCCCGTGTGGAAGGATAGAGCCCATTCATGCAGTCTGCGAAGCAAGGCATGCAATGAGTTTTTTGTAAAGCTGGAGAATGAAGAATTTTGGAGAGATCGTGACTGCGGAAGAAGGCAAAGCTGCCAATAAACAATCAGCAGCGCACATCTGCAACAATACAAAAGAATGAAAATTGTTGTAAGGTTGAATGAGTTGATGCAGAATTGAAGTAGAAGGAAAACTCTGCTCCAATAGTCATAACAAGACCAGGGCAAAGGGAGTCACAGCCCATAGCAAGAGAAGATCGTGGTTTTGTAAACTGATCTATACACAGTCTGTAGAGCGCCCAGGCAGAGGGCCAGCATAGTCGTTGGTAGAAGAAGTCAAAGAGTCAAAAATTAGTCACTTAGTAGAAATTTAAAGAAGTTGTTGTCCTTTCTGAAAAATTCAGCTTGAGACATGGCAACAAACAATAACATTTCTTAGCCCCAGATTCTTGTTTTCAATGGTAAAAATTATGATTTTTGGGCAATTAAAATGAGAATATTGTTTTGCTCACAAGATGTTTGGGATTTGGTATAAAATGGATTTGTAGAACCACAAGATGATACTATCCATCGGGCATTAACTCGAACACAAAAGGAAGAGCTTAAAGAAAACAAGAAAAAGGATGCAAAAGCTCTATTCCTAATCCAACAGAGAATGGATGAATCCATTTTTTCTAGAGTTGCAGCAGCAACGAGATCCAAGCCAGCATGGAAATTTTGGAGACTACATTTATTCAGCATTGAAAATTTTGGAGACTACCTTTATTCGGCATGGAAAATTTTGGAGACTACCTATAAGGTAATACAAATGTGAAAGTAGCTAAATTGCAATCCCTTAGGATAATTTTTAAAAATTTACAGATGAATTATTCGAAGTCTATAGACAAATTTATGGGTCAAGTATTGAATATTGTGAACCAAATTAGATCTAATGGAGAAACAATAACAGATCAGAAGACCATAGAAAAAATTCTCAGGACTTTACCTAGCAAATTTGATGCAATAGTTGTAGCTATTGAGGAAACCAAGGATTTGGAACAGTTATCAGTAGATGAATTAATGAGATCTTTGTTAACACATGAATCCAAAATGAATAGGAGTAACAATACTTCTTTTGAGAATGTTTACAAGTCTCAGGTATCATTTGACAGAGGAAGAGGAAGGTCAAACTTCAGAGGAAGAGGTAGAGGCAGAAATGGAAGGAACAATCCAGATCAAGGTGAAAACAATAATCAAAACTACAACAATAGAGGACGTAGCAACACTCACTTTCAGCAAAATTCATAGAGGTTTGATAAATATAACATTTAGTGTTATTAATGCAAAAAATATGGACATTATGCAAGTGAATGCAGAAAAAAACAAGGAGATGTGGCTAAGTAGAATGCTAATTACACAAATGAATCTAATTCTAATTCTGGAAGCTTATTCCTCACTTGTCATGTTGCTCAAAAAAATGCTAGAGATATTTAGTTTTTAGATAGTGGATGCAGTAACCATATGACAGGGAATAAAGAATTGTTTGTTAGTCTTGATGATTCTGTAAAATCTAAAGTGAAATTAGGAAATGATAATAAAGTGGATGTAATGGGTAAAAGAGTAGTAACTGTTCTGACAAAAAATGGTGAAAGAAGATTTATTTCTGATGTTTATATTGTACCTAGACTAAAGCATAATCTTATGAGCGTTGGACAGTTAGTACAGAAAGGTTATAGAGTATCTTTTATGGATAATGTTTGCACAATACTAGACAAATTTTTGAATGACAGGTTGATAGAAAAAGTGGAGATGACCAAGAATCGAATGTTCCCTCTTCAAATTCAGTGCATCCAAAGAGAAGAGGAAGCCCATTTCAAAACCATGCATTTAGACCAATCATGGTTATGGAATTTAAGGTATGGACATTTACACTTTGGAGGTTTGAATTTGTTACAAAAGAAAATTATGGTGAAGGGATTACCACCAATAGAGCAGCCAGAAAGTTCATGTGAGAGTTGCATTATGGCAAAACAGCATAGAGAGAGCTTTCCAATAAGAGCTTCATATAGAGCAAGGGTATTATTGGAGCTAGTTCATAGTGATTTATGTCGACCAATGCAAGCTCCATCATTTGGAGGTAGCTCTTATTTTCTAACCTTCATTGATGATTTTAGCAGAAATCCTTGGATATATTTTCTCAAGGAAAAGTATGAAGCCTTTGGAAACTTTAAAGAATTCAAGGCTATAGTTGAAAAGCAGAGTGGCCTTTACATCAAGGTACTTAGATCAGATAGAGGTGTTGAATATATGTCTAATGAATTTCAAGATTTTTGCAGATATCATGGCATTAAAAGGCAACTGACTACAAGGTACACACCACAACAGAATGGTGTAGTAGAAAGGAAGAATAAAATAATCATGGAGATGGCTAGAAGCATATTGAAGGTCAAATATTTGTCAAATGAATATTGGGCAAAAGTAGTAGCATGTGCAGTATATGTTCTGAATAGAAACCCAACAAAGAGTGTCAAAGATCAAATTCCACAAGAAGCTTGGAGTGGTAAGAAACATAGTGTACATCATTTCAAAAAAATTGGTTGTATTGCATATTCTCTTATACCATATAAATTGAGAATAAAACTTGATGATAGAGGTGAGAAATGCATTTTTATTGGTTATAGTGAAGAATAAAAGGCTTATAAGTTGTATAACCCCATTTAAAAGAAAGTGATTATTAGCAGAGAGGTGGAATTTAAGGAAGAAGAAGCATGGGATGGAAGCATTGATAGAACCATCACAATTGGAGCACCAATTCCCCAAAATGAAGAACCTAAAAACAAAATTTTTAAGGTGATCAATTCTCTCCACAAGCAAGAACAAGCACTCCAATAAGAACACCTAGGAGCTTAGCACAAGGTGAATCATCTGGTCATGCATGTCATCCTACTCCCAATTCACAAGTAAGTGATGAATCAGATCCAACTCTTGCCACTTTAAGATCAAAATTTAAAGTAAGAAAATGAGAAACTTGAATGAGATTTATGATCAAGAAAAAGAGAATTCAGATTTGTGTTCAAATTTTTCCTTTTTTTTCTCATGATCCTATGTATTATGAAGAAGCAGTTAATGAGGAACATTGGATAAAAGTAATAGACAAAGAGATGAATGCTATTGAGAGAAATCAAACATGGGATCTAATTAATCTAACTGAAGGTAAGTATTGCAAATGAGTCAAATGAGTTTATAAGACCAAATTTAATGTAGAAGATAAGGTTGAAAAGCACAAAGCAAGGTTAGTAGCAAAAGGTTTTGCACAATAACATGGACTTGATTATAATGAAACATTTATACCAGTTGCTAGACTTGATACTATTAGAATGGCTTTAGCAATAGTTGCACAAAATAATTGAAAATTATATCAAATGGATGTCAAATCATCTTTCTTGAATGGTTTCCTAAATGAAGAAGTGTATGTGAAACAACCACCATGTTATGAAGTGCATGGACATGAAGAAAAAGTCTACAGATTGAAGAAGGCCCTCTATGGTCTGAAGCAAGCACCAAGAGCATGGTATAGTAGGATTGATTCATACATAACAAACAATGGATTCAGCAGAAGCAATAGTGAGCCTACATTGTACACAAAGATTAACAAAGAATGCTAAAATTTGATTGTGTGTTTGTATGCTGATGATTTAATTTTCACTAGAAATTTGTCTGTAGACACATTTGAATCAGCAATGAAGAAAGAATTTGAGATGACAAATTTGGGATTAATGAAGTATTTTTTTGGCATTGAAGTTGTACAATCAGAGAAGGAAATTTTTATTTGTCAAACTAAATATGCAAATGATGTATTAAAGAGGTTTAAGATGTTGAATTGTAAATCAGCACCTACACCAATTGCTATAGGGACCAAAATTAGCAAATGAGACAAAGGGCCTAATGTTGATTCTATAAAATTCAAAAGACTAATTGGTAGTTTGATGTATCTTACAGCTACAAGACCAGATATCATGTATGAGGTCAGCTTAATCTCTAGATTCATGGAGTTACCAAAAGATTCACATTGGCAAGTTGGAAAGAGGATATTGAGATATGTGGCAGGAACAACAAAATATAGAATTTTGTATTCTACAACTAATGATTTTGGTTTGATTGGTTATATTGATAGTGATTTTGTAGGTAGCATTGATGACAGGAATAGTACTTGTAGACATGCATTTCATTTTGGAACAGGGGTGGTCACATGGGCATCCAAAAAGCAACCCATAGTGACACTTTTATTAGCTGAAGCAGAGTATGTAGCAGCCACATCAGCAGCATGTCAAGCAATTTGGATGAGAAGAATATTGACAGATTTATTGCAAGCACAGGAGTCAACACCAATCTTTTGTGACAATAAATCAGCAATTTTATTGTCAAAAAATCATGTTTTTCACAAGAGGAGCAAGCACATTGATACAAGATTTCATTTTATCAGAGAATTAGTGAACAATGGAGAAATTCATTTGGAGTTTTGCAGATCTGAAGACCAATTGGCAGATATATTCACAAATGCATTAGCAAATGAGAGTTTTGATTATCTAAAACAAAATTTAGGCATTGTAAATGTTGAAGTAGTTAGTGGTAGAAATTAAGGGGGAGTGTTAAAACTGTATTTCTAATTTCTCCACTTCACCTAGTTAGACTCCATCATGCAAGCAATTTGCATGAACATTAGTCTCAGTTACAGCAGTTTAAACATTAGTTTAGTTTTCAGTTTAGTTTATTTTTAATTCTATATATGTGGATCTTGATCGCTGTTTTTAAACAGAGAATTAAAAAGATTCAATAAAAAATTGTTATTGCTGTAGCAGGAAGGTCTGTGTATATTATTTTCTGTTATTTTTAATCGTCTCTGCCCTCACAGTTTCTTAAGTTCGTCATCGACAGTTTTACAAGTGTCATATGTTTATTCTAATTCTTATGCATGATGGAGATTATTATCACATTCGCACTACTGTACATAGTGTATGCGTTCATTCTGTGTTTATGATTAAGAGGCTTTTTTTGTTGGTGGATAAATTTCTCTGTGATACAAATGATGTGATGATCTATACGAGTTTACTGTATGGAATGGATTTTTTTCTTGTTTTCAAAAAAAGTTTTATAATTATTGGCTACAGTGCAAATTGCAATTATTGATCATAATTATTGTCTCAGTGCAAATTAAAATTATGGATCTGTGAAGCCTCGTGCTTTACTTATTTAGTGCATTTATTGTCATAATGCATGATCTTTTGTAACAGGTAAAAGTTACGTTTATTTTGACCTCGCAGAGCCGTCATTGTTACATTATTTGGCTTCTATGGAGAATATGTGGGTGTTGTGGGCCAGTCGCAGTTACGTTTGTGGTGGCAGACGGTGATGAGAACAATTGAGTTTAATAATTGTGTTTGGGTTAATTGAATACATTATACTGCCCACTAAAACATAGGATTGATGTCAGGTACAACTTACTCTTAGAACAGTTAAGTGGTTTTAGTAATAAAATATAATAAATTTAATTAAATATAAGAGGAAATTATTATTAATTTATAATAATAAATATATTTTAAAATCAATAATAAATGATAAATATTTTTGGTATAAATTTGGAGATAGTTGTTAAACTTAGACAATGAAAGATAGGTGAGATAATGAGGCAAATAAAATTCAAGAAAATTTTGATGAACAAAACCAATTTAATTCGAAGTTCATTTTTTTATATAAATTAAAAGTCTTTGTAAAGGAGTTAAAGTATTTTTCATAAATAAATTTGCTCACAGTATAAATTTGTAATAGTGGAATTTGTTTCCCGAAATCCTTCACAGTGGATAGAATTGGCTTTTTCTTTTCTCATTCCTCTAAATCAATCATCTCCTTCTGCACTAAATATTTTTTTGGAAGGGTTTGGTTTGAATCACCCTGGTCAGGTCAAGCAAAAAAGGTGAATCCCTAAACTAATGTCTGCAACTTTGACTCCTCTAACCTCTATGCCCTCTTTGGCCCCCAATGCATTCCCACCTTCAATAATGACCAGTCCACCATTAAAACCTCTAGCATTGTCCCCTGTTTCACAAACTCCATCTTCACAAGAGCCAGTATCTTCTCCCTTAAGACACTCCCTTGTTTTCTACCACTTTGACACCCTCTACAACTACACCCACATCTTATGCTCCAAATATCTCGTCATCCCTCGTACCACCTATGATTTCACCATCACTGGTTTCAGCTAGACCAATGCCTATAGAGATTTTGTCAGAATTCTGATGCCTTCACAAATTTCATCGTTGTCACCTATACTTGGTCCAACTAAATAAGATATGATACCAACATCGATTCCTAGTGAATAACAAGGAGGTTCATCTCCCTCTCCATCTTCAGAATGTCAATCGGATGTATGTTTGTGTTTACCTATGTGTCATTCTCATTGAGTTAATAGACAAATTAGTTTTTTCTACTTTGCGCTTACAAATAAATAATATACAGTTGGATTTTAAAATTGTTCAAAAATCATAACACCATAGTAATTCTCAAACTGAACAACAAACAAAGATAAAATCTATAAACTCCCCCAAAAACTTGGCACATGGTACCCTTGTTAGATTTTTTAAACTCAATTTTGTTGAGAATTAACTAGTTTTATAATTATATAAATTTAGATGTTTAAAATTATATATATAATAGTATTAATCAATTAAAATGGATGATAATGATTACTTATAATTTTAAATCAAATACATATTCTAAAATGTATTAAATTCAACAATTAGTTGTATGTTTCATTGTGAAAAATAATTTATTAATTATATTTGTTTATATTTTGATATATTAGTTTATGATTAATATAATTATTTTTATAATGATTTTTAAAAAAATATTATTACATTTTATTGTTAGTGAATTTTTATTAATTATCTTTGTTTGAGTTTTAAGGTATTAATTTGAATTAATATATTTATTTATAACCAAATCCTTATAAATTATAAATTACTTTTGAGGCATTATTTATAATATATTATTATGACTAATTTATATTTTTTTATTAGAGTCTGGTAAATTTCAAAGATGTCATATCACACCATTTATTATTTATTGATGACATTTTTTTAATTTTACAAGTTGATAGATTTGACTTTATAATTACTAACATATCTCTATACACATATTTTTATCATTTAGTTAATATTTTTAATAATTTGAAGAACAATTAATTGATTCAAATTTAATTGAAGAAATGCCCTACATTTATGTGTCCATGTCATAAATGTCATGTATGCCCTGAATCTCACTCATGTACATCATAAAATGTATTTGAAAATAAAACTAGATATATAATGTAATATATGATAAAGCATAAACAAATAATGTAAAAATATAATACTTGTCATGCATAGGTTTTGGTTTGTTTTTTTTTAATTTTTGAATATTATATTCTTATTTTAATATTCACTATTTAGAATGTTATGTAATGCTAACTAAATATTCCATCAATAGGATGCTTAGATGTATGTACTATCTCAAATGTGGCTAATTTTACACATCATGATCAAGTAGTATCATGTTTATTTTATTTCATAATATAAATAAATTATTTGATGATGTGACATAACCGACATAGTCATCATCAACAATATGACCATTATATGCTACATAATTATTCTACCATATTTCTAGTGGAGTATAATTAATAATATGATAATGTGCTTGTGTTCAATTTTGAAAATCCAAAGTAGTTTTTTAAACTAGTTGAGATTATGATGGAGAAAATAATGGATCTTATCAGTCTTGCATTAATATTTGGTGTAATGCACCTTTTGGTATTAGTTGTTGACAAAAATTCACTATCCTCCTCTAAGTTGTCTACATAAAATGGACCTTCATAGGTTATCCAACTTACTACAATAGTGGTAAGGGTGGAACTAACTTCCTTTCCAAAAATAATTAGTGGATTTAACTATCCATTTGGAATTGAGAGTTTCCATAGGAAGAGACTACAAAGAGATGGTTAAATAACCTAATCGAGGTTTGTAATAGTGGGAGGGGTTCTCAGTAGGAAAATTATAGTAAATCCAAAATCTAGAGGGATTTTTTTCATACCAATCTTGTGGAGATGGATATCAAGTATGGCATTCTATGTTTCTATGTTGAATATTTATCATTGGCTAACTAAAACTAGGGCATAGATATGGCAGACTATCTAGTCTTTAGTATCATTACAAAATAGGTTCAAGATCACTTTGATTCTATTTTTTAAAATATGAATAAATTTATTTCAAGACATAATGGAAAAGGGGACTTCAATATAAGTTAGAGCTAGAGACCACCATAGAGACTGGTACTTGAGATAAAACCCTGACTAAAACTCATTGCCATCTCAAATAAAATACATTTTCATAATATACCAACCCTTACATATACTCTTAGACACAAATTTACATAGAATATTGTCAAATATATAAGTGAGAAACTTAGTTTGAAGATTCAATCCCTTCCATGTTACTTAGCCCATAGGACTACCCTAAGTGATAAAACTCCTATGAAGGATTTCCTTATTATCATTACCATCCAAGGCATGTATGATCACTTAATAACATAATACATGTCCTTAGATAAACATATATAAAATACCAAACCCTCATATAGATCTTTACCTTCAATAGATATCCCAAGCTTCTTGATGGAACCCATGACTGCACTTAGATTTATCCCACAAAAAAATCTCTAATTGTTTTCCCACTTATAATATGAAGCTTTAGATGGAGAAGTTTAAAATTATTAATAAACATTAATGGAATCTAGAACCTTATAAATAATATGGAATTTTTCTACTCACAAAAGAAGCTTAAGTATCCTTTAATAAATTTTATTTTCCACCGTTTGCATCACATACTACCTCAAATTAGAGGTATAATCTTAAAAGGAAAAATGGATGTAAAAAAGTAAAAAAAATATCCAAGTTTAATCCAATTCTTCTTGTACTAGAACAATAAAATAGGCAAGGGTGAAATATAATTTATGTAACATTCGGATTTTATCCATTTAATGGAGGACCTAGAATCCAATCAAAACACCTCAAGACATTCCATCCCATTAGATATGGATTGCTCCTCTTCCACTAATGAAAGTAAATAGTCATTATCAAAGTGTCAATTAACCTCTTGCTATTGGGTGTTACTAAGAAATATACCTTTGACCATACCTCTAGAATAGTAGTCAAATAGTAGTTACTAGAAAACTTCAGACACTAACACATAGAGGTAGGGATCAAGTAGGAAACCCTGATAGATATAAAAAAAGAGACCAAAATGGTCATATTTAACCCCATAAATATAAATTCTAATGGTATCATATTGAAAATAATTTGAACTATGATAACAAACCTAGGGCCAAATATCAAGGCTTGAATCATGGGCAAAATGAAAGGCCATTTAATTATTTCACAAGCTTTCTCAAAATTAATCTTCAGAAATAGATCCATTTGGTAAGACCATTGTGCCCATTTCATTCCTTCCCAAATGGAAATGATGTTTTCAAATATGTATCTATCACATGCGAACCTTGTCTACTTAGGGGGGAAAATGAGGGGAAGAAGATATCTAATCATAAGAGTAATAGACTTATAAATAATCCTATAGGAAACATTAATAAAAGTAATAGAATGCCAAATAGTTATGAACTCCAAATCTTCTAGTTTCTAACGAATTTAATATATCCTCATTTAATGAGCTTTCTAAGGAAATAAATTTAAATGACTTTCAGATAGACTTTGATCAAATCAATGCATTATATTGCAAAGATTTTGATATAATTCATAAGTAAACCCATCAATACCTCAGGATTTATCAATAACTATCTGTATGATTTCTTCATGAATATATTGAAAATATAGAAGCCTATGTCATGCCATAGATGATATTCAAACAATTTGTAGGGAACCAAAATAAACCTAAAAAACTCATCCTAAGTGGTTTCTATATGATATTTTTTATACCATTCATACCATTGGATAAGTTACTTATTTAACTAAAATGATATAATGGATACCTTGTCTTCCCTTTATTGTATTTTGCAAGATGAATTAAAATATGGTATAATAAATCTAGTTGGTTGGATATGAAACATCAAATTTTGGATAGTCAAATTTATGGCCACATGGCCTATTTTAGGATATAAATCTAGCTTCATAATTTAGGTCACCATTAAGTTTGTAGGAGAGAATGGTATTTTTTATATTGATGTTATGGATTCATTCATTCAACTTAGTTAGTTAGGAATCAAGCTAAGATTGGAATTCATATCAGAGTTCCTCAAAGTTTTATAACATGGATTATATTCCCATACAAGTGAAACCATTTTAATAAATGATTTTGGTAGTGGCATGAAATGCTAAATAAATTTAATGTCCCCTTATTCATAATAAGACTTTTGAAGAAGACCATTTGCCTATTTGGTTAAAATAGGCTAATTCAAGTTATGTTAAGGAACATTATTGTGGGGGTAACTACTAAAAGGTTACTGCTCACTATAACTATTCATAAATTACTATTCACCATCACTATTCATGGTTATGTGGTAGATGATACAACTGATAATACAACAAGTGATGTGGCTTGACCCACAAGGGTATATTGTGAATGTGAAGAAGTGGGATACCAAAAGACAAGTTTCTTTATCTTCTATAAATCACATGCTTGAATAAGACAAGGAGGAATAGTTTAGGTGCCACCCTTGGTGGAATAGTTTTTTAGCATCTGAAGCCCTTTTAGAATGGTTCAAACTTTATTATATATTTTTTGTGAATCTTCTGGGTCACATAGAAGAGGATGACATGATTTCACTATTCCATATTTTCTCTCCAATGTTTGATTAAGGTGTCTTTTTGGAATCATGTTTAAGGTGGGGAACAAAGACAAAGAAGGGTGGCTAATTTATCTTTATATTTATGACTAAGTTGCATCTAAAGGAAACTCTTCACATGAGTAACTATTTTGTGATGCCAACTTTATCTCTCTACTTATTCTCTCTCTTTTCTCTACCTCTTCCATGTAAATTCTATATATATTTGGCTCTCTTTCGTAAAATGCATGATTATTATTATTAGGTCACCCCCCCCCCCCCCTCCCCATTTTTGAGTTTGAACTTAGTTCATACTTAAGCTTATTGTAAGGATGAAAACCCTTGGAGTGAAAATATTTTTGAGGATTAAAACCCTCTAAGATCTATTGGTTACGGTGGTGAAATATGATCCCCAACTGGCTTATGGTTGTTTCATTCAAAAACTACAATTGTACTTCAAATGAGTCTATATGCAAGAATTTATATTGTTATATTTGCATCTTATATGTATTTCTAGAATTCCTATGTATTTCCTTCAATGAAATAGTGTAATCATCTTATATATATATATATGAAAATCATATGTGTTGATCTTAGTGTCTATATATTTCCAATTTGTGTCATTATAAGCTAATATCTTAAAAATTACAAAAAAATGTCATAAAATATCCTTAAGGGATATTATAGTGGTATTAGAGCTGGTGATATTTCAATCCTATAGGTCTTGTGCTTTTTTATGTTTCCTAGTGACAGGGAGTTGAGATATTTACAAAGAGATCAAACAAAAATACAATCAAAAGAAGGACTTATTGATTCATTGGCAGAAAGAGATGAAAGAGCTAGGGTAGACCCATTTGTAAGGGAATATAGATTGGAAAATTTTATGAATAATTTGGTACATATAATGACTCAATAGATGGCTCAATATCATCATAAAATTACTCATATGCTTTCTCAAATGATGGATAACAATGGTAATATAAGGAAAAATGGTAATAATGAAGAAAAAATATCCAATACAGTCAATAATCAATCTATCCATACACGAACCTTCAATAGTTCAATCAACACTAGGCCCTTCGTGCCTAACTTCATTTTAGTGGGTAACACTCTAGATGATAATCCAAATGATCTATAAATATAGGTGTAATTTCCCTTCCCTAAACTTCATCAATTGGGTAGAATGTTAGCCTATTCTTATGGATTCTTGTAGGCTAATGTGACTTGGTGAAGGGATCCCTTTTTTTTTGGATTGTTTTTTGTCTTTATTTTATGCCTTTGACGGTTAATATGAGATCATTTTTTTAGGAGATTAATGGATAATTTTTTTAGCATGTTTCATATACATGGTCTAAATTTACTATTTTTATCCTGTCATTAGTTTTAGTACCAGCTTTGGCTTTTAACACTGCTTTTACCTCAGATCAGTTAGGGACATGATTTGATGATTTGTTGGTGATTTCCCAAGTGTATTATATGATATTTTAAATAAATTATTGAATATATAATGTTTTAATTATTAAATCATTTATTTAATTTATTAAAGGCAATTTATGTATCTCTTAAGAAGGGAAAAAATAGTTATAACCTTAAGTTATTCTATAACTTAAGTGGGGGAAATCAAGTGGGAGATATAAGGGTTTTTTTAAAATAAAATTAAAACGTGTTCCCTCAAGGAAAAATAGTCCCCCTTGGGGAAAATATAAAAAAGGCAAGTCAGATCTCATCTGGAATAGGAAGAATTGGAGAGATTTTTTACATGTTTGTGCTAGGGTTTCAACCAAGGATATTTGTGAGGACAAAAGCCTTCATAGAGGACATCAACTATAGAGATGAAAGACCCTTTAAAGCTGATTGATGACATATTCATTTGGATTATGTGTTGAAGCTTCATCATTTTAATCTTCTTATTGTAGGCGAGGTTTTAATGTGCAAATATTTGGTATTCTATGAATAAAGATTTGAGGAGTAAACAATAGATTATTATAGAGTTAGAGGCTTTACATTTGGATCCATTTTGGAGTGTTTTCAGTCATAAAGTTTATTATTCAAGATTCCATTATCATTCCTTTGTAACAACAACAAATGGGTATGTTTATTTCATCATTTTGAGTTGTTTTGACAATTTAGGTATGTTTTAGTATTTTTAGTAGAGTAATTCACCCACTTGGGTATTGTTAATTCTTTATATTATAATCCAATCTCTATATGAGATCTAAATCTTATTTGCAGTTTATGGGTATTTTAGAATATTGACTTATCAATAATATATTCATCTGGATATTGTTAAAAATGCTTTTATATTGTTATTTTTCAATTATGTCCAATGCAAACATCAAATACAAACCCTAAATAACAAACAAATAAAAAAATTAGAACAAGGGTATATGCTACAATGGTATCAAAGTTGGTTTTCCTACTAGTCATCAGAGTTTAACTTTTGTTGTAGTTCAAATAGATGTGTGTCAGTTTGATGACTACCCAAATAGTTGCATGATAGTTTGGTGACTACCCAGATAGTTGCATGTAAGTTTGGTGTCTACCCAGATAGTGGCATGGTAGTTTGGTGGCTACAAAAATAGTTTCATGTTAGTTTGCTGACTACCCAGATCGTTGCATTTGGATTTTGAGCAACACATATTTTTGGGTTTTGGTTGCATGTTACTTGGTATGAGTGATTTTATATTAAAACACATTCTATGAGTGGTAGTGATAAATAAATAAGGTGTCATGAAAGGCAGTTAAAGAAAGGAACTAATCAATGGGAACATTGGCATTTTGAGATAATGTGACAACACCTTCAAATGAATTTAAAGGAAATACCAACTACAAAAAACATGGGTGATAGAAAAGGCAGATCTAGAAGGGATCTTCATGATGATGGTAGAATAGATATGAATAGTTCAATACATGAAATAAACATTGTAGGAAGAGGGCAATAATAAAATATTTGGAATACAATGTTACTATTATATCGTAAACTTGCACTCCAGATAATTCAATTAGACCTTCTCAAATTCGGGATAACATGGAAGTATCTTTGTATATATAAAAGTGGATACAAGGGATAGATCTATAGATTGTGAGATAGCTCTCTTTATTTATCTTTTAGACTCACACACTACACTAGACTAATCACTATTTGGGTGTAAAAGGTAAGAAGGAAAAATAAAGGTAACCTACATTAACAGAGGTGATACACCAAATATATCTCCAAAAAAACACTTTAAATTTCACTATGAATGAAAAGTACTAAAACTAATCTCAACTCAAGGTTCTTCTAGCATAAGTATTTCTACATGGAGGCATATTGTTATGCATTTCCAAATGTGGGTCAATAGGAGGTATAATCTCAGACACTACTAATATATCTTCACACTTAAAATCACACCTAAAAAATAGTTATCCATCATGAGACTTGTTATAAGAAATGTTATTCACACAATGCATACCAGAGCAGAATGAAAGCAATGAGAAAACATTCATCACTTGTCATTTGAATAGACTACTTGACATACCTATAAAAAAATTTAGAGACTAAAATAGATTGAGAAATATTTATTAAAATGGGAAACTAATATTTCAAAACCATCATCACTTATCCCTACCTACTATGGATTGTTTACAATGCCAAAATGGCCTCAATATATAGAGCATAGGAAAAGGGAGAGAAAGAGTGATGTTTAAGAGGCAGCATGCCAATTGTAAAGACTTGAAGACCAGTTACAATGTAAGAGAAGGAGTTAGATAATAGGTCATGGAGTTATCTTGGACAAGTATTGATTTAAAACATGATATCTTTCTTGAATTTGGCATAGGGACACTACATGTCTTTATTAAAATTGCCTTCTTGATGAGGAGTCCACTTGACTTCTTAAAATTGCCTTGGAATTTTTTGACACATATGACCTAAATTTATAAGGTGTAAACATGATTTTTTAAATTATTATACACCCTTCAACTGATGACCTTCTCTTTGACAATTGTCATTCACTTTCTTTCAGTCATTCACTTTCTTGCAGTCATTCACTAGACTTCTAGGCCTAAATTTTCATACTTATCACTAGGGTGACCAGTACATTGTGAAGGAGATTCATTTTAGGAATGTGAGACCCATATTCATACCTTCCTGATCATCTAGTATGTTATATATACTTCAATTAAACTCAATATGATACTTCTCATCTTCAGCTTAAGCAGTCACCTTGCTTTCTCATTGTCTTATTCAAGACTACCTACAATAACAAACTCAGAAGAGGGGTTTCTATGAAATAATATGGTGATAATGGGATCTAATTATTTATAAAACATCTCTAATCTCCTTCCAAAATTTATTTCATTCATATATTCCCTTTTTCACCTCAAATTCAATTCATTTCTTGCAGAAAACACATAATTTACCTCATCTATACAAGTGATAGTACAAAATCATTTAATGGTGAGGGGCCTAAGAGAGTGTCAAGTTGATAGAAATAAATTTAAAGGTTAATTTACCCCTTATTTATATATTTATCACCATATATTTATTATATAGGAAAATAAATGAGCCCCCTGAGAAACATGTGAAAAGGGTGGGTAAAACAACCAATGTCAGCTTGCATGAAATAACTAAACCTGTTAAACAAACTAACCTCTTAACCCAAGTTGTTAAGGAAACTAACCAAAGAATAATTACCTTAGTTAATAACCCAAATTAAATACATAATTATGGTAACACCCTCCCTTAGTGACAAAACCAAAAAAAAGACCAAGTTTGTCCCTGAATTTTATAAACATATCTGAACCAAGTGGTTTGGTCATTATATCCACTGATTGCTCTACACTAGGGAAGTATAAGAAAATGATGTCTTCACTTGTAACCAATTCTTAGATGTAATGATGTTGAACCTTAATGTGTTTGGTCTTGGCATGGAATACTGGATTCTTCACCATCTTCAAAACATTTTAGTTGTCATATAAAAATAGAGTAGGCTTTGATGTCTCACACTGAAGATCCTCTAAGATTTAATTTATCCACATAGTTTCACAACCTACATTGACAAGAATTTTATACTCTACTTTTATTGAAGATAGTACCACTGTAGTTTTTGGTTTACTCTACCATAACAAAACAGCAGAACCAAGAGTGAATACATAGCCTATTGTAGATTTCCTTGAATCTACCAATCTTTCCTAATCTGAGTTAGAATATCCCAAAAACTCAAAATCTACAGACTTCTTATACATTATTCCAAAGTGAAGATTACCTTTGACATATATTAGTACCCATTTTTTAGCCAACCAATGTACTTCCTATGGTTTAGACATGAAGTGAGATAGAAAACTCACTACAAAAAAAATATCCATTCTAGTGGTAGTGACGTAAATGAGACTACCCACTAACTATTGATACATTGTTTCATTGATCGGAGATGAAGCAGTCTCAATTGAAATTTTAGCTCCAACTTCTATAGGTATATGATTTGGATTCCAATCCATCATTATAAACGTTTCTAGTAATGATTTGGCATACTTATTCTATGAAATGAATATAACAAAATCACCTTACCAAAACTCAAAACCTAAACAGTATTTCAATAGTCATAAGTATGTCATGTCCAAAGTTAAACAAATATCAATCTTCATTTGTTTAATGAGACTATCACTAATCCCATTGATGGATATATCATCAACATATATGATTAGAATCAATATATCATCACCAGACATCTTTACATAGAGAGTTGGTTCAGAATTACACCTTTTAAAACTAGACTCCCTAAGATATGAATCTATTTTCATATACCAAGCTCGAGGAGCCTACTTAATCCCATAAAAATAATTGATCAACCTTTAAATAAGAATTTCCTTACCAATAACCTAAAAACACTATGGATAAACCATGTAAACTTCCTCCTCTAGATCTCCATTCAAGAAAGCATTCTTGACATCCATTTAGTGCACCTACCATCCAAATTGAGTAACAATATCAATAATCAAACAAAAAGTTACCATATTTGTAGTAGGAGAAAAATTCTATTCATAATCAACCCCTTCCTCTTGTGCATAACCTTTTCCAACAAATTTGTCTTTGTGTTTGTCTAAGGAACCATCTATTTTGCATTTTACCTTCTAAATCTATTTACAACCAATGGATTTCTTTTCTGGTGGCAGCTCCATGGGCTCCTAAGTATTTTTTTCATCAAAGAATCATATTCCAATTACATGGTTGGTTAGCACTCAGGATTCCCTTTGGTTTCTAAATAATAATTAGGCTCAAATGTATGTGAAACAATAGTTGTTTGAGAAAATTTGTCATGCTCACACTTGTTACCAAACTACTTTCCTGATCTCAATCTTTTTCTTTCAACACCTTGTGGAAAGTCTCCTTACTTTAGTGATTATAATTTATTATAATACCACTTTGGATTATTTGGCTGTCTTGCTATAACCTCATAATGACCCACAACAATTCCCTCCCTAGAATGTGATTCCACTGATGAACTAGAATCTTGTTCAAATTTCACACCATAGCTTATAATAGAATCATTAGAAGAAAATAATGACTCAATATCTAAAATTGTATTAGTTACTATGAAGTATGGCATATGTTCATTTAATATGACATCTCTATTTACCACAAATTTTTTATTAGAAACATCAAGTAATTTGTAGGCCTTTGATTTTTCATTGTACCCAACAAACATGTATGATTTGGTTTTTGAATCCAAGTTACTTTTCTTTTGACTAGGAATAAATACAAAAGCTACACAACCAAAAGTTCTAAAATCAATTACATCTAGAGTTTGACCTGAGCAACCCTCCTCTAGATTCATATTCTCCAATTCTTTGGTAAGACTTATATTGAGGATGTACGCTGTCATATTCACTTATTGTACACAATACCTATATTGTCCATTTTTACTTTGTACCATATAACAAGCCATTTCCATTACCGTCCTATTTCACCTTTCCACAACTCTATTTTTTTACAAAGTGTAAGGGGTAGTGTATTTTCTATGTATGCCTTAAGTGTCATAAAACTCCTTGAACTTTTTTGAGATGAACTCACCCCCATTATATGTTCTAAGAAATTTCATGGATCGTCTTGCCTATTTTTCAACCATAGATTTCCAAGGAAGGAATTTTAAAAACAATAAAATTTCTTCATTAGAAAGTATATCCTCTTCTTCCTAGAGAAATCATAGACTAGCAACAAAAAATAATGGGCTCCTAAATGGCTAGGTATTTGCATTAGACCATGCAAGTTTACATATACCAAATCCAATGATCCTTTAGCTCTCAAATTTTTACCAACATCAAATGAATGTCTAACTTGCTTTCCCAACTAACATCCAATACATACATGATGACTATCCCAAATAGAAGAAATCCCCTTAACCATATTAGTGTTGTTCAATGTAATCAAATACTATAAATTCAAATGCCCATACCTTTCATGCCATAGTGAACTTATGCTATCAATCAATACAAGGGCCCTTTGCTTTGCTCTTAGTGGATCTAGAAACTTATACAATCCTTGCTCACCAGTCCAAACACCAACAATCTTGTTATCTCTAATAGTGACTAAACATTATTCTCTTTGAAATTTTACAACAAAATCAGATTTTGAAGTGATCTCACTAATTGAAAGTAAATTTTGGTTCATATTAGTCACATACATACCATTCTTAAATGTATACTAAATTGCACTATTAAAATTAATCTGAACATTACCATATCCCTTGACAAAATGAGTTCTACCATCTCCCAAATATATAGATTCATAACTACAGTCATTTTCAATAAAATATACATACCATGGCATGTATAATGGAAAGATACCCTTGAATCAAAGTAACAAGCTTTATCCATCACAAAATTACCACTGGAAGTCATGAAATCAAAATCAAGAGATTCTTTTGTTCCTTAACTTTCATCTATATTCACATGATGATCTTTCTTTCTGGAGTTAGCTATATCCTATTGTCCTTTCTTGAAACATTTCTTAAGATGACCAGGTTGCTTACAATAAAATAATTTCCACTTATATCTCTTATAAGAACCACTTATGAATTTCCCATTAGAGAACTAGTAATTTTACTAAACTGATTACCCTTTACCTTGATTAAGAATGGACTCTATGTAAAAGTAATATAGTACATATAGTATGACTGCCATGAATCGAAGGAATCCCCTTAACTAGATTAGTATTTCTCAATGTAGTCAAATATTTTAAATTAAAATTCCCATACCTTTCATGCTTTAGTGAACTTGTGTCATCAAATGCTACAAGTTCACCTTCTTTTGCTCTTTGTTGAAGTAGATGTAGACAAGATTGTCTGCTCCTGTTATCTCTCCTTCTGAAATAGCAATGTGGATAACTTTTCAATATCAAAATTTTAAATCTCAAAAATCATGTGCAAGGACTCCAAAAATGACTTAAATTAAGGTGGAATATTTTACATAACCACATCAATCAAATCTTGCTTGTCAATAGGTTTTTGCAAAACCTTCAACTAATCATTGATGTCCTTGATTTGGAATAAAAACTTAGAATTGGAGCCACCTTCCTACATCTTAGTATAAAATAAAAAATTATTCAAATAAAATACCATACTATTTTCATAAACCTCTTATTTAGAAATAACACTAGTAAAAAAATTGATGCAATGGTCACATTTCTGATCTTTGAGATTAAAGTATCTGGTATTGAAAGTTTTAACAACATAAGAGACTCGCAATGATGTTTATCATACTCATTTGTACCTTTGATAATCCTTTGCTCTTTATTAATCATTATTTGATATAGCTTCTGATATTCACATATCATCAAAATCTTATGACTTTGCAAACTAAAATTTTTGCTTGTCATTTTTTGTGAATCTAGCAATAAGAGGTGTTGTAAACTAGCCATTTTGACCTAATTTTTCTAAAAAAATGAAAATACCCAAAATATTAAATTAATTTATACTAAATTCCTCCTACCCACTAATTCTAATCACACACTAGTCAATACCTCAAATTTTTAGCAAAAAAGTTAACATCGTTTGGGACATTTTAAACTTTCTATCTTTAAAACCACCAAAAATAGACAAAAGAATTAAATCAAGGTATCTAAAACTTTGATTTTAGAAATTACTTATCTATTAATATCTGGATAGAAAAACCCAAAAAATGGTAAAATTTTCAAATGATTTGACTTTACGGTTATATCCCAACACAAATAAATGTGTTCCTCCTAGCAAAACTTATGGTAAAAAACCAATTTCTAAAGTTTGAAAGTATAAATTTATTTTTTCAAATTTTAAAAAAATACACCTTAATTCTAATTTCTTGGAATAAAACTTATCATAAAATATTACATGAAATAAAACAACCAATCAAAAATGACCTATGCAAATTGGCCAACCTGCAAAACTTCAGATGTAAATTCTAGACAGATGACTTAGCCAAATCAGATGGCATCAAATTCAATGAAAATTTTGAGATCCCTCGAACACAAAAAGTAGTTCCTAAATGAAATATGGTCTCTTTCCCAAACTGTATAGAAGTGAACAACTAGAAAACTTCAAATGCAATTTTGAGACAAAATACTCAGTGAAATTTAATTCCATCTGATCCAATAGAGAAACTCTGATCTAGAGAATTTTATAGAAACAAGAATCATTAAAAAAAGTGATCAAATTATTTTTTGTATTTTACTCCAAGTTAAATGGTTGGTCACATGAAAAAAAATTCTTCCTCTCACGACTCTCCACGTGGCACTTCATGCTCCTCCCTGACAAGACTGTCCTCTCTTGCTTCATAGGATTCCTCCCAAGCTTCCTAAACCATAAGACCTAATTACCACATTAGATAAAATATAGAGATTAATAAATAATTGGATTGTATATCAAGCATAAATTCTATTCTCTAAACAATACAGGAAGGCCTATTGAATATGTAAAGAAATGAGCCACTTGAGAAACATGTGAAAAGGGTGGGTAAAATAACCAATGTCAGTTAACATGAAATAAATAATCCCATTAAACAAACTAAAATCTTAACCCAAGTGGTTATGGAAACTAACCAAAGACTAATTACCTTAGTCAATAACCCAAGGTTAATACATAATTACACTAACAATATTTCTCATTGGATTCTTGCGAGGGTTTTAGGTAATTCAAGTTCTTTACAATGATTAATAAAAGTTAAGATCATAAACCTCAAACAAATGAAATTGAGTTTGATTTTATGAAACTTTTGAACTATCCCTAAGTTATTGATACACCATGCACATTTTTTTTTAAGATATGATTGAAATTACAAGTTTCTCAAGTTCTTATTATGGTTTCTAGACACCCCTAAGTGAAAAAATGGCCAAAATGACCAATTCTAAGTTGTTCTATACAAAAATTTTGGTAAAATCAATACTCCACTCTCCCATAAAGACTCTAATTTTTTTTGAAATATCATATGATCATATACTATCATTAGAAACCGCGAGGGTTTATGCCTAGCTCTAGGCCTCATAAGTATATACTGTATTTCTGGGTATGTGATAATTTCTTAATGTTCCTATTCATTTAATGTGATTATCAAAAAAAATCTAGATATAATTAAAATCTATAAAACATCACACAATGCTTCAATAACTCTTCATTCCATCTCTTACCATTCATGCATTAGGTCTGTAGAATGTCTTGACTGTGAAATGCCTCTAGTATGAGACAAAATAGAGAATGCTTTCCATATTAATTTGAATCAAATGAGACCAAGAAGAACTTTTTAAACTCATGATGACAGTTTTTATCAATTTTCAAGACCTAATTATGCTTCAATATCCCTCAAACCTTACAACTCTCTAAACTAGCTTTTAGGTCTACAAAAGTGTGCAAGGATTTTGTTGTCTAAGTATTAGGTTTTGAAACTCATCTTAGTTAATCTTTACCCTATTTATCCTACCTATAATAATCACATGAAATTGTGATATCATCACTTTTAGATTGATTTGTCTGTATCCATCCATATTATACCCATGTCCACTGACCAATGTATATCTCTCCATTAGCTTAGGCTAGTCTATAGTATGAGTTAAGTTGTAAGTGTTCATTAGGAATATGAAAGATTCCTATATGTGGTGATATGTGTTTAAATATGGTATTTCACCCTTCAATGTCATCCTCAATTCAATATAACCATCTCATATATGAATTATCGCATTTTATGCCTTAAGATCATACATCATCCCATTATCATCAAAGCACCATATATGTTACTTTCAAGTTCCATTTTCATTAAATCTCAATGGCACTATAGTTAATTTATTATTTTAAGTAAACCTTGACTGAATTGAAAACTCACTCACCATTATCTTCTATTTAATTGATAATATCCTCTTGTGTCAAGACATGACCTATAGGTCTAGGCTACAAGAAAGAACCCATAAGGCTTACACAAACTTCATGAACACTCACCATAAAATGATAATATACAAAGCATAGTCTCTTTTCAAAAAAGTTAAAGTAGAATGTCTCATTAAAAAAATTTATTCAATCTAACTAACTGCAGGTCTACAAATGATTTTAGGTCTTGACTGTGTTCATGAGCCCTAAATGACTTGATAACTCCATTCAAGTCTTGAAAATGTACACAACCTATCTCTTAGGGTTTGGATAGTCTTAAAATTCTCAATACATACCTACAGGTAAATATAGGATACTGTACACATTAGTTTTCTAGTTGGTCTTTACTTATTGTCTTATAAACCTATCACAATCAAATTATATGTCCTTCAATGAATAATATGAATAATTCATGCTCTAAGGGGGTGAAAACTAATATATTAGCCATGACCTAAATCCATATGCATGAGGATAAGATCTACAAATGATGAAACACTATTATGTAGACCTCAATGATGTTCTCTTTTAGCACAAGGACTATTATGCTTGTCCCTTCATGACCACATGTGCCAAATTATTTGAATACAACATTAAAAGTAATAACATATTCTAAAATACCATATGCATCACTTATTTGACACCAACCAATGCAATAGGATGAGAAAAATAGAGATTTTGGGATGGTAAAGGCAATTTGGAGATGTTAACAATCTCAGTGATTATTTACATAGAACATACCACCGATATTTAAACTATAACAATTAAATCTTTATACCCCATTTACCCTGTTTATACTAAGTGAAAATCTTTGACCTCTTTTGATCTTTCCAAAAGAGAGATAGGAGAGCGTTGAATATATTTAATCTAATTTAGCCTATAAATGACCTATATGGATCTTAATACACCTTCCTAAATTTTAATATTTTCCATATGCATCACCTGATCCATACAAATTTATAAAAATAACCTTTTGTAGATGATATTCTTCTTTCTATGTTGCACTTGTAACTTTTATTTTTCAATTCCTCCTTTTGACATTTTCTAACATGTAGTACATTAGATTACATCTTGAAAATTTTGTCCTTGTATTAAAAATAATACATTTCCTTAGAAATACCAAAAACTTGGCATAAAAGGATATTAAGATAAGTGGAATAATATGACAAAGGTGAAAACATATTATGGGACCCTCAAAATGTGACTTAACCTCATTTAGGACATTGGTGAACATTTAAAACCTATAAAGAAACTATGAAAAAAAAATTATATGTAGGGGGGGTTGAATTAATTTGAGCAAATGTAAAATTGGGTCAAAATTTTGGTCATTTGTAAGAGGGTAGCATACTTGCTATGCTAAGGACCAATTACCTTATCATATCCTTAGGTAATGGAGTCACCCATATATTGTACTTGACATTGAAATGCCTTTGAAAGGACCTCAAAACTCACACCAAAAACAACAATAAAACAACATAAAAAATAAGACACCACAAAATACACTTGTGCTTAGTAATAACTTAGGAAAAACACACAAACAACTCAAGAAAACCAGACTATATACAAACTAACTTGAAAAAGACTTTATACTTTTGGATAAAAAAGTAAGCTTGCACCATTGTTTAATTCATGATATGGAGTGAATGAAGCATGTTTATTTTTGATATTTGGTTTTAATATCCTCAACTCCATCATGATTTCTAATCTTCTTGTAATGTATTCAAATGAAATGATGAATGATAAAAACATGTCACCTATGAAGCTAAACTCAACTGGCACTTCAACAATATCCTCATGAACTTTCTTGATGTTTGTGTTTGTCTTAATCATGATAACTTATTGAATTATAGGGGTAGTCTCTCTTTTGGTGTTTTGAATATTGTCACATTGTCCTTCAAGAAGTAAATAATCTTCAATAATATATTAAACTCAAACAATAGGAAGTGTAGGATTTTGAAACGCCTCAAATCTTCCTCATATCTCATTGAATATTTTCCAGAAGTCATCTTGTTTCATGGAGTCATCATGAACTTCTTCTTATTTTTTATTTTCAGATTCAATAGCTTTCAGCTGATGTGATGTCCTTCTAAATCACCTCTTCTCTCATGTCTTGATCAAGTTCTTTGTGAATAACTACAACATGATTTGGATCTTCTCTTTATTCACTCAATAAGGTTGACTTGTGCTTGTTTTCACCAATGTGAGTCCCTATGATGAACTCTTCATCATAGACACTTAAGTCTTCTTCTTGATCAGATGTGAACTTACCTTCATCTTCTTTGTTTCTCTCCCATATAATGGGTTGTTCTTCAAGAAGTGATGTGGTGCGAGGGGGTGAACAAGTTCATGTGTTGGAGAGGGAGTATGAGGAGTGGTGGATGGATCAAGAATGGGCATGGGGATGGAAGGATTACTCTTGAAATTGAGAGACTCTTGTAATAATTCTTGGAGAGATAATGTTCATTTTGGATATAGTTATTTCATTCTATTCAACAAGAACCTCACCTTTCTCATATCCCTCTTGATGCTATTCAAAAACTACAACTTCATCTCCCAAAATGTCAACTAAGGCCTTTTCTTACATTGAAAATCTTCTTGGATAAACCTTCAAGATGGATAAAATATAAGTTATTGGGGAGAGGGAAATAAGACCTAAACAAACACAAGGTTTTCTTTCTTGACACCAACTTCTTGGTACTCACACTCTTCATCTTTATTTCCCCAACACTTCACTACTCTATTTTAAGTTGGATTTTTGAAATTATTAGGCTCTCTTGCAGGCTCCTCTGAAGGATAGTGAATGATTTCATGAGGATAAGGCACACAAGAAAATGGGTATGGAATATAAGAAGACTCTTGAGGAGGGATAAGAATAACTTGAGGAAGTATACCTCTTAAGATCTTGGACTTCTTCTGAAAGAGTCTTAATCACATCTTCTTGATAGCCTTCCTCATATGCTTCTTTGGTTATTCTACTAGAACCTAACAATGACCTACATCAATTCCCTCCATGGAATGTGATTCCACTAATGAACTATAATCCTGATCAACGTTCAGACCATAACTTATAATAGAATCATTAGAAATAAACAATGACTCAATATTTGAAACTATATAAGTTATTGTGAAATATGACATCTATTCATTTACTATGACATCTCTATTTACCACAAAATTTCTAGTAGAAAAATCAAGTAATATGTAGGCCTTTGACTTCTTGATGTACCCAAAAAACATGTATGCTTTACATTTTGCATCCAAGTTACTTAAAATAACTTACATCTGGAGTTCAACTTGACCAAGCCTCTTCTATAGTCATATCATCTAATTCTTTGGTAGACTTCTATTGAGGATGTACACTATTGTATTCACTACTTCTACCTAATACCTATATGTGACATTTCTACTTTGAACCATATAGTGAGCCATGTCTATCACCCTCCTATTTCACCTTTCCACAACTTCATTTTATTACGAAGTGTAAGGGGTAGTGTACTATCTTTTTATTCCCTCAATGGAGTAAAAATCCTTGAACTATTTTGAGATGTACTCACCCCCATTATTTGTTTAAAGAGATTTCATGAATCGCCTTACCTATTTCTCAACCATAGCTTTCCAAGTAAGGAAGTTAGAAAAATAATCAAATTTATTCACTAGAAATTATACCCTCTTTTTCCTAGAGAAATCATCAACCAAAAATAAAAAATAATGGGCTCCAAAAGGGGTAGGTGTCTACATTAGACCATACAAGTCTACATGTACTAGATCTAATACTCCCTTAGCTCTTGAAGCTTTAAAAATATCAAATGAATGTCTAACTTGCTTCCCCAACTGACATCCAATACATACATGATGAATATCTCAAATACAAGGAATCCCCTTAACCATCTTAGTCTTGTTCAATGTAGTCAAACACTAGAAATTTAAATGCCCAAACCATTAATGTCATAGTGAATTTTTTCTATCAACCTCTGCAAGTGCACTCTCCTTTTCTCTTTGTGGAACTAAAAACTTATAAAAGCCTTTTTCACCAATCCCAACAAAAATAATCTTTTTATCTCTGGTAGTGACTAAACATTGCTATCTTTGAAATTTTACAAGAAAAATTAAATTTTGAAGTGATCTCACTAATTGAAAGCATATTTTTGTTCATATCAGGCACATACCTAACATTCTTAAATGTATAAAAAATTACACCATTTGAACTGATCTGAACATTACCATATCCCTTCATAAAATAATTTCTACCATCTCCTAAATATATTGATTCATTACTACATTTATTTTCAACAAAATCCACATACGAGTCCTTATAACATGTATAATGGTGAGATGCCCCTAAATCAAAATACCAAGTTTGACCCATCATATAATTACTACTAAAATCCATGAAAGCAAAATCAATAGATTTTTTCATGCCTTCACCTTTAACTATATTTGCATGATGAGCTTTCTTTCTATGGTTAGCCATATCCTATTATCTTTTCCTAGAATCTTTCTTAAGATGAATAGGTTGCTTACAATAAAAACATTTCCAATTAGATCTCTTATTAGAACCACTTATGAATTTTATTTCAGATAACTAGTAGTTTTACCAAACTGCTTACCCTTTCCCTTGATGAAGAATGCACTATATGTAGAAGTAATCCAGTACATATAGTATGACTATCCCTAATAAAAGGAACCCCCTTAACCATCTTAGTCTTGCTCAATGTAGTTAAATACTAGAAATTTAAATGCCCATACCTTTCATGCCATAGTGAACTTGTGTTATCAACTGATACAAGTGCACCTTCTTTTGCTATCTGTGGAAGTAGAGGTAGACAACAATGTCTACTCCTACTATCTCTCCTTCTAAAATATAAATGTACAAAACTTTTCAAATTCCAAAGTCTATGTCTCAACAATCATATAAAAGGAATCCACAAATGACATAAATGAAGGTGGAAGATTTTACATAACCAGAGGAATCAAATCTTTCTCATCAATAGGATTTTTCACAATCTTTAACTAATCACTGATGTCCTTGATCTACAATAAAAACTTAGAAGTGGATCCACCTTCCTACATCTCAGTAGAAAATAGAAAATTATTCAAACACAATACCATACCAACTTCAAAGTGCCTGGTCTTTAGAAGTAATACTAGTTAAAAAAACTGATGCAATGGTCGCATTTGTGACCTCTGAGATTAGATTATCTGCTACTGAAGGTTTTAATAATAAAAGAGCCTCATAATGATGTTTATGATAATCATCGATACATGTGGTAGGCCTTTGTTCTTTACTGAACATTATTTGATCAATATTATGTTATTTACATATCATCAAAATCTTATGACTCTAGAAACTAAATTTTTTGCCTATCAATTTTTGTGAATTTGGCAACAAGAGGTGTTGTAAACTAGCCATTTTAACCTAGTTTTTCCAAAAAAATGAAAATACCATAAAAAATATAATGGATTTACACAAAATTCCTCCTACCTACTAATTAAAGTCACAAACTGATCAATACCTCCAATTTTTAGCAAAAAAATCAACACTGTTTGGGAAATTTCAAACTTTTCATCTTTAAAACCATAAAAATGGACAAAAAAATTAAATCAGGAGATCTACAACTCTTATTTTAAAAATTACTTATCCATTAACATCAGGATTAAAAAAACCCATAAAATGGTAAAATTTTCAATTGATTTGGCTTTACAATTACCTCCCAACACAATTGAATTTGTTCCTCCAGGCAAAACCTTTGGTAAAAAATCAATTTCTAAAGTTTGAAAATATAAATTGATTTTCCCAAATTTAAAAAAAAATCACCTTATTTATGATTGATTGGAATAAAACTTAACATAAAATATTACATGATATAAATCAACTAATCAAAAATCCTTGTGAAAATTGACCAACCTCCAAAACTTCAGATGTAGATTCTGAAAAAACTACTTAGCCAAATCAGATGTTGTTAGACTCAATAAGCTTCTCTCAGAAAATAGAAATTTTTAGATCCCTCACACACCCAAAAAAGTGCCTAAATGAAAATCTAGTCTCTTCCCTAAACTATACATGACCAACTAGAAAACTTCAAATGCAATTTTTAGACAAAATATGCAACAGAATTTAATTCCATCGTATCTAGTAGACAATTTCTAAGCCAAATAATTTTATAGAAACAAGAATCATAAAACAGAGTGCTCAAATGATTTCCTCCTAATCTTCCAAAACCACAAGCTCTAATTACCATATTAGATAAATCATAGAGACTAAGAAATAATCACATTGTATATCAAGCATACATCCAATTCTCTAAAAAGTACAAGAAGGCCTATTAAATAGGCAAAGAAATGAACCACCCAAGAAACATGTAAAAAAGGTGGGTAAAATAGTTAATGTTGTCTAGGATGAAATATATAATCCCATTAAACAAACTAAACTCTTAACCCAATTGGTTAAGGTAACTAACCAAATACTAATTACCTTGGTCAGTAACCAAAGGTAATTACATAATTACACTAACAATATTTCTCATTAGATTCTTAAGAGGGTTTTAGAAGGGTTGTAGGTCATTCATTTTCTTAATAATGATTCATAAAGTTTAAGCTCATAAACCTCAAACCAATGCAATTGAGTTTGATTTCTTAAAACATTTCAACTATCCCTAATTGTTTGATACACCATGCACATTTTTTGTGTATATATATGATTGAAATAAAATCCTTCTCGAGTTCTTATTATGCATTCTAGACACCCCTCAAAGAAAAATTGGCCAAAATGACCAATTATGAGTTATTCTCTACAAACCATTAGGTAAAATCAGTCCTTCACTCTCCCATGAAGACTCATTTTTGTTTGAAATATCATATGATCATAGAGTGTCATTAGAAATCATGATGGTTCAAGCCTAGTTCTATTCCTAATAGGCATATACTATATTTATGGGTATGTGAAAAATTTTTAATGTTCCTATTGGTTATATTTGATTATCAACATTTGTTTACATATAGTTAAACTCTATAAAACATCATACAATGCTTCAATAACTCTTCATTCCATCTTTTACCATTCATGCATTATGTTTGCAGACTCTCTTGACTGTGAAATTCCTCTAGTCTGAGATAAAACAAAGAATTATTCCCCTATTATTTTGACTCAAATGAGACCATAAAATTATTTTTAAACTAATAATGATACTTCTTATAAATTTTCAATACCTAACTATGCTTCAATATCCCTCAAACCTTCAAACTCTCCAAACTAGCTTTTAGGTTTGTGACTGTGTGAAGGAATTTTGTTGGCTAAGTATTAGGTTTTGAAACTCATCTTATTTCATCTTTACCATATTTATCCTACCTATAATAATCAAATTAAAGTGTTTATCATCACTTTGAGAATGATTTGTACATATTCATCCATCGTATACCCATGTCCACTAACCGATATATATCTCTCCATTAGCTAAGGCTAGTTTTTAGTATAAGTTGAGTTGTAAGTGTTCATTATAAATATGGGAGATTCCTATAGGTGGTGATATGTGTTTAAATATTTTACTTCACACTTCATTTTCATCCTCAAGTCAATATAACCATCTCATACCTGAATGATCTCATTTTATGCCTTGAGATCATACATCATCCCAATATCATCAACAGACCTATATTTTACTTTCAAGTTCCATTTTCAATGACACTATAGTTCACTAAGTATTTCCAATAAAACTTGACTAAATTATAAAATCACTCACCATAATCTCCTTTTGAATTGACAAGATCCTCTTGTTTCAAGATGTGACCTATAGGTCTAGGCTACAAGAAACAATACATTAGGCTTACACAAACTTCACTCACCATAAAATGACAATGTACAGAGCATAGTCTCTTTTCAGAGAAGTTAAGGTAAAACTTATCATTAAACAACTTTCTTCAACCTTACTAACTATAGGTCTTGACTGTGTTTATAAGCCTTGAATGACTTGAGAACTCCATTAAAGTCTTGAAAATGTACACAACCTATCTCTTAGGTATTGGATAGTCTTAAAATTCTTCATATACCTATAGGTGAATGTAGGTTACTATACACATTACTTCTCTGGTTAGTCTTTACCTAGTGTCTCATAACCATATCCCAATCAAAATCTATGTCATTCAATGAACAATATGAATAATTAATGCTCTAATGGGGTGCACACCAATATGTTAGCCATGACCTAAATCCATTTGCATGAGGATAAGATCTAAAAATGATGAAAAAATATTATGCAAACATCAATGGTGTTCTCTTTTAGCATAAGTATAATTATGTTCATCCCATCATGACCACATATTCCAAATTAGTTGAATCCAAAATGAAAAGGAATAACATGCTCTGAAAAATCATATGCATCACTTGGTTCACATTAACCAATGCAATCAAATGATAAAAATAAAGATGTTGGGATTGTATAGGAAATTAGAGGTGGTAGAAATATTAGTGATTGTTCACATAGAAAATACCACCAATATTGAAACTTTAAAAATTAAATGGATGTACATAAAGAGTGATAACATCCATAAACTGAATTCACTTCAATGCCATTTACCATGACTATACTAAGTGAAAATCATTGACCTCTTTTGATCTACCCAAAAGAGAGATATGAGAGATTTAGATCTATTGAATCTAATTGATCTGATAAATTACCTATATGGATCTCTATATACATTCCTAAAGTTTAATATTTTCCATATGTGTCACCTAGTCCATACAACTTTATGAAACTAACTTTTGTAGATGATATTCTTCTTTCTATATTGAACCTACAACTTTTCATTTTCAAAGCCTCCTTGTGACATTCTCTGACATTTATTACATTAGATTACATCTTGAAATGTTTGTCCTCTTATGAAAAATAATACATTTCCTTATAAATATCGAAAACATGGCATAAAAGGATGTTAGGATAAGTGGACTAATATGAAAAAGGTGAAAACATATTATGTGACCCTCAAAATGTGACTTAACATCAATTAGGACCTTGGTGAACATTTCAAACCTATAACGACACTAAGAAAATTTTCATATGTAGGGAGGCTGAATTAGTTTGAGAAAATGTAAAATTGGGTTAATTTTTTGGTTATTTCTAAGGTGGTAATATGCCTGCTATGCTAAGGATGAGTTGCCTTCTCCTATCCTTAGGTAATGGAGTCATCCATATATTATAGTTGACACTGAAATTCCTTTAGAAGGACCTCAAAAATCACACCAAAAACAACAATAAACCAACATACAAAACAAGACACCAAGACACACACTTGTGTTTAGTAATAACTTAGGGAAAACACACAAACAACTTAAGCAAACTAGACTATATACAAGCTAACCTGAAAAAACATTCTCCTTTTAGATCAAAAGGGAAGTTTGCACCAGTGTTTGCATCATGAGATGGAGTGAATGAATCATGTTTCCTTTTTATCTTTGGTTCTTATATCCTCAACTCTATAATGCTTTTCAATATTCTTGGCATGTATTCAAATGAAGTGATGAATGCTGAAAATAGATCACCTATGAAGGTGAACTCTTATGTCACTCCAATAGTCTCCTCGGGAACTTTCTTGATGTTTGTGTTTGTCTCAATCATGATCACTTATTGAATTATAGGTTTAGTCTCTCTTTTGGTGTTTTTAATATTGTCATGATGTGCTTCAAGAAGCAAAGAATCTTCAACAATATCTTAAACTCAAATAACAAGAAGTGTAGGATTTTGAAAGGCCTCAAATTCTCCTCATATCTCATTGAATATTTTCAACAATTCATCTTATTTCATCGATTCATCATCAACTTCTTCTTATTTTTTATTTTCAGATTCAAGCTCTTTCTCATACACATGAGTCTTACCCAACTCAACTAATGTGATGTCCTTCTCAAGAACCTCTTCTCTCATGTCTTTATCAAGTTCTTTGTGACCAGCTACAACATGATCTAGATTTTTTCTTTATTCACTCAATAAGGCTGAATTGTTATTTTTTTCACAAATGTGAGTCTCTATGATGAACTATTCATCATAGACACTTGAGTCTCTTCTTGATCACATGCAAAATTAGCTTCATCTTCTTTGTTTCTCTCCCATAGAATAAGTTGTCCTTTAAGAAAGGATGTGGTGGGATGGGTGAAAAAGTTCATGGGTTGGAGAGGGAGTATGAGGAATGGTTGATGGATCATGAATGGGCATGGGAATGGAAGGAGTAGTCTTGAAATTGATAAACTCTTGAAATAATTCTTAGAGAGATAATGTTTAATTGGGATATAGTCATTTCATTTTATTCAACAAACACCTCACCTTTCTCATATCTCTCTTGATTATATTCAACAACTATAACTTCATATCCCACCTTCTCAACTAAGTCCTTTTTTTTAAGTTGAAAATCTTCTTGGATAAACATCCAAGATGGACACACTATAAGTTATTGGGGAGAGGGCAATGAGACCTGAACAAACAAAAGGTTTTCTATCTTGACACTAACTTCTTGGTCCTCACACTCTTCATATTTATTTCCCCAATACTTCACTACTTGGTTTTAATTTGGAGTTTTTAAACTATTAGGCTCTCTTGAAGGCTTGTCTTAAGGATACTGAATGATTTTTTTAAGATTAGTGACACAAGAAAACTGATGTGGAACACAAAAAGGATCTTGAGGAAGGATAGGTATAGATTGAGTAGGTATACCTCTAAGAAGTTGCCTCTTAAGATCTTGGACTTATTCTACAAGAGTATTAATCATATATTCTTGATAGCCTTCCTCATATGCTTCTTCATAAATTTGGTCAACAACATCATGATCATATGGATAAGGAATAGGCTGACCATAGTGTTGTCATGACTCATAGGGATGATAACAACCTTGATAGGGCTATCGAGGAACATAGTAATGAAACTCTTGAAAATCCAAATGAGTACCTTTATTAAGAGATATTGTGTGTAAATTATCCATGGAATAGTTCACTAGTATGTAACCAAGATTAAAATGTTGGATTTAGTAGATATTATACGAAATAGACTATTATAGCCTCCTTGTTATCAAATCAAGCATCCACCTCTAACAAACTTATTTAACTTAATGTCCCATCGGGTGTGCCAAAACTATTATAGCTCAAATTTTTACCATAGGGAATTCAATTTGACCTTATAAAATTTAGGATAACATAGAACTATCTTTGCATATACCCAAGTGTCTATAAGAGATAGATCTCTAGATTATGGGCTAACTCACTTGATATGTCTTTTAGGCTCAAACATTACACTAGACTAATCATTATTGAGGGTGAAAAGAGAAGGAAAATTAAAATTAACCTACACTAATGGAGGTTATACACCAAATATATCTCCACAGACATACATGAAATTTCACTATGAAGGCAGACTGCTAAAACTGATCTCAACTCAAGCTTATTCTAGCATAAGTGTTTATAGATAGAGGTAAATTGTTATGTATTCCAAAACATAGGTGAATAGTATTTATAATATTAGAAACTAATAATCTCTCTTTAGAATTAAAATAATACCTAACAATTAGTTGAACTTCATGAGACCTGTTATAAGAAATGTTAGTCACATAATGCAAACAAGAGCATAATGGAAGCAAGGACAAAACATCCATCACTTGTCATCAAAATAAACTACTTAACATACTTATGAAATAATTATAGATACTAAACTAGCTTGAAAAAATGTTACTCAAAGGTAATATCAAGATTTAAAAACAAAAAGGGCTTTGACATACCAATTATGGATTATTTACAATGCCAAAATGGATTCAATATATAGGGCATACGAGAGGAGAGAGAAAGAATGATGTTGAAGAGTCACCATACCAAGTGTCAGTACTTGAATACCAATTACAATGTTATTGAATTATTTATATAAAATGTCATTGAATTATCTTGGACAAGTGTTCATATGAAACATGGCATCTTTCTTCAACTTGGCATAGGGACACTATGTATACTTCTTGAACTACTTTCTTAATGAGCAGCCCACTTTAATGCTTAAAAATACATTATAAGTTTTTGACACTTACTCCTTGACTTTATAAGGTCAAAACATGATTCATGAAATCATTATACACCCTTCAACTCATGACCTTCTCTTTGCTAATTGTCATTCACTTTCTTGAAGGCACTCACTAGCCTTCTCCTCCTGAATTATCACACTTGTCACTAGGGTGAAATATATATACTCAAGGATATTCTTTTCAAGAATGTAGGACACATATTAAGACCTTTTTCTCCTCTTTTATATCTTATATAATTAAATTAAACTTAAGACTACACTTCTCATCTTCAACTTAGGCAATCACCTTACTTTCTCATTGTATTATTCAAGACTTACTATAAAATCCAACTTAGTAGAGGGGTTTACATGTATGAATATGGTGATAATAGGATATTAGGAGTTATAAAACATCTCTACACTCCTTCCACAGTGTACTTCATTCATCTATTCCCTTTTTTACCTCTAATTTAACTCAATTGTTACTAAAAACACAAAATTTGCCTCATTCGTATAAGTGACAGTATGGAACCATTGAATGGTGAGGATCTTGAGAAAGTGTCAAGTTGATGAAAATAAATTTACAGGTCATTTAACCCTTTTGGATGTATTTATCACCATATCTTTCTCATTAGGTTATTGATAGGGTTTTAGGAGGATTTTAGGTCATTCTAATTCTTAACAATGATTCATAAAGGTTAAGTCATTAACCCTCGAACTAATGCTATTTATTTTGATTCTAGGACCCTCCTCACATATCCCTAATTTATTGAGACACAATTCACATTTTTTTTACAAATATGAGTTAAATAAAATGCTTATTGAGTTCTTGTTATGCATTTTGGACACCCCTAAGAGAAAATTAGGCCAAAATGACCAATTCTAAGTTATTCTATGAAAACCACTAGATAATATCAATCATCCACTCTAAAATTAAATCTATAAATTTGATATTAAATATTACATAATCATATAAATGTCATTATAATCCATGAGAGTTCATGCCTAGTTCTATGCCTAACAGGTTCAGACTATATTTATCGGTATCTGACCATTTATGAATGCTCCTAGTGGTTTTATGTGATTCTAAACATTTTTTTACATCTAATTCAAATCAAGAAAACATCATAAAATCCTTATAGGAATCTTCATTTAATATTTTCCCATACATGGATTAGGTCTGTAGAATGTCTTGACTATGAAATGTCTCTAGTCTGAGATAAAACAAATAACACTTACCCTATTAGTTTGACTCACATGATAACATGCAGGTATTTTTCAAATCATGATGAAAATAAGTATCAATTTTAAATCCATAAATATGCTTAAATATCCCTCAAAACTTCAAACTCTCCAAACTAGCTTCTAGGTTTGTTACTATGTATAAGATTTTTTTGGGTTGAGTATTAGCTTTTAAACCCCAACTTAGTTTATCTTTACCCTATTTATCCTACCTCTAAGAATTTCATGATGTATTCTATAATAAATATGAGATTTATTTGTACATAGTCATCCATCTTAGACCCCTACCGACTAACCAAACTATGCATCTCCATTAGCTTAAGCTAGTCTATAATATGATTTAAGTAGTAAGTGTTAATTATTTATCTGAGAGATTCACGTAGGTGGTGATATATGTTTGACTATTATACTTCACTCTTCAGTTTCATCCTCAGGTAACTAGAACCATCTCATATATTCATGAGCTCATTATATTCCTTGAGATCATACATCATCCCACTATCATCAATGTACCATATATGTTAGTTGAAATTTCCATGTTCATTTAAGCTCAATGGTACTGTAGTTCACTGAGTATTTCTAGTACAACTTGAATGAATTGGAAACTCACTCACCATTTTATTCTCTTGACTTGATTAGATCCTATTGTGTCCAAATGTGACCTCTATGTCTGGATATTAGCCTTACATGGGCTTCATGAACTTTCACCATAAAATGACAATTTATAGAGCAAAGTCTCCTTTTCAAATAAGTTAAGGTAAAACTTATCATTAATAAACTTTATTCACCCTGAATAATTGCACGTATTAAAATTAATGTAGGTCTTTAATGTGTTTATGAACCCTAAATGACTTGATAACTCCATTCATGTCTTTAAATAGTACACAACATATCTCTTAGGTTTTGGATAGTCTTATAATTCTCTATACATACCTATAGGGGACTGTTGGTGACTATGCATATTAGGGCTCTAGTTAGTATTTTTTTAGTGTCTTATAACCCTATCTCAATTAACCTCTAGATCCTCCAATGGATAATATGAATAGTTCATAATTTTAGGGGGTGAAAACCAATATGTTAGTCTTGAGATAAATCCATTCGCAAGAGGATAAGATCTGAAACTAATGAAACATTATTATGTAGACATCACTTGTGTTCACATTTAGCACAAGGATGATTTTTCCTATCCATTCATGACTACACATGTAACATTATTAAAATAATTTGAATCCAACATGAAAATTAAAAGCATAATCTGAAAGACCATATGCATCACTTGGTTCACACAGACCAATGCAATTAGATGATAAAACCAAAGATGTTGGGGTTGCGTAGGATGTTTGGAGGTGTTAACAATATTAGTGATTATTCATACAACAAAAACCACCAATATTGAAACTATAACCATGAAATTGAATTAAACAAGGACTGTTAACATCCACCAAGTGCATTACCTTCAACTTCTCTTACCCTATATGTATCAAGTGAAAAAAATTGACCTCTTTTGACCTACCCAAGAGAGAGATAAGAGAGATAAATCAGTTTTTCTTAATTTTGGGTATGTTGAAGCTAACTAATCTTATAAATGACCTATGAGTATCTCAATACACCTTATCAAATCCTTAAATATACCAGACGAGTCACCTCGGTTTGTACAATTATCTGAAACTAACCTTTTATAGATGATATTCTTCTTTCTATGTTTAACCTACTAATATTCAGTTTCAAATTATCCTTATGACATTATTTGACATTTATTATTATATATTACATCTTGAAACATTTTTTCTCTTATGAAAAATCATACATTTCCTTAGCAAGACCCAAAAGGTGGCATAAACGGATGTTAGGACAAGTGGAAAAATATGACAAAGGTGAAAACATATTATGTGACCCTCAAAATCTGACTTAGCCTCATTTAATACCTTGGCGAACATTTAAAACTAAGGACCCTATGAAAAGGTTTCATATGTAGGGGATTGACTTAATTGACCTAGGGTAAAATTAGGTCAACATTTACCACATTGAACAAAATTCTCTAAAGTATCTTCATGTTATTGAATCACAAGATGTTTACATAAACCTATTATATGTGATACATATTAACACTAATTTAAAACTAGTTATGTTTCCCCCAAGTTCACATGTTATGATGAAATCTTGAATAACAGGTGTATGCATTAAAATATGCTCTCTCCACTAATTTTAATAATTACCACCAATTTAGCCTAATTCCCATGTTTTTTAGCCATATTAACCTTTTGCCTAATACCCATACCCCATTCCTACATACCACATAACCTTTATCCCATCCTATAACTAGTTAATCACCTCATTAAACCTCTAATTGACCCTATTACCTACTCACTAAACCCACTAGCTAATTTTAAATTCAAAAATATTCCAACTACCCACCCACGACTCTATACCAGTCTTCACTAAACCCCTAAACCCTATGAGGATATTTATAGAATTAAAGGATTCTATAAATTTCCCCATTTTAGCACATTCCTCTAGAATTCTCCTATTATATATATTTCCATGTAATTAAAAATTCCACAAAAATTTCTCAACCATAGATCTTGATGACCCAAATTTAAATTTGGACCATAGATCTTCCTCCCATATGCCTATAAAACTAAACCTCTCCTCTACCCTCAATAATAATGAAAAATCCAATAAAAAACCCATTAATATCTCTCATCAGACATTCATATTAGCCTTCAAGCATGATCATAGCCATTATCCACATCCCTTTTGGAAGCCATTTTCAAGCAATCCTAAAAATCAAAGTTTTCAACCTCAATCACACAAGTTCAAATCCTAGAGTGGAGATATGAGAAGGTAAAAATGATGGTAAGAATGCTTTATTAAGTTTTATTTATCTTCTCTATCCTTTCTTATTGGTGCTATCAAGTTTTGATTTTTATTGTCTTTTTGATAATATTTGTTTGAGATTGAAATTTGTTGCACATTTTGGTGACCATGGTGGGATGTAGTAACTCCCTTATTTAGGCTAACAATATTGTTAGAAGCATTCTAGGTGGTTACAAGATAAACTAGATGTTGAATCAAGCCCAAATTTTCACTTTTTCATGCATTCTAGGAAAGTAGTGGGATTTCACTATAAGTCATGATATTTTAGTCATAGAATTATTGATAAGAGTAGTGATGTTGTAGGTTAAGCCATTAGCGGTTAGGGGACAAGAAAGGTTTTATTTTTTGATAGTACCATGACTCTGCAAGTCAAAAGATTACTATGTTAGTATTGGGATTGATGATTCCAATGGTATTACTGTGGTTCCTCCTAGTAAAACCTTGGATTTTGAGACCATTTTTACTAATTCTGTGTCTATCTTTAGTTTTGTTATTTACGATGTGTAGGATAGTTAGTAACACATTATAAGGTAGGTTGTTTAGACATATTTAATAATTTTATGACTTTGGAAGTAGCATGATTGTCATGCTATTAGTAGTAATGTAGATTCTAGCAGTGGCATTTTTTTAATTTATTAGTTAGGTCTATAATATTGACTGTTTGGGACAAATCTTTGCTTTTGTAGGTTGTTTGTCTTCTATGGTTGAATCTTTGTGCAAGGCAAAAGGAGGAACCATCTCAATACCAGGAAATTATCCCTTTTTTATAACCCTATGACTTTGTTAATAGCAGTATTATCCTAATACTAAAAATATTATCAACCGTTCTAGCAAGATTGTTGGGAATCATAACCAAGGGGATATTTTATCATATTTATGGCTGGGTAGAACATAGTTTATATCTTCTGGTATTTTTTGCTTGATCTTGTTTTGAATTTATGATCACAAAATGAAAAATTTTCAACCATTCAATACTACCATAACTCTATGAGTGGTGATATTGACCTAGTAATAGTGGGATTGTTCTTAGTCATGATATTGCATAGTCACCAAGTACTCATGAAACCCTACACCTAATGTTTTTGATCTATCATTTATAATATTTTTAGGTTTTAGATTAACATGGAGTTAAAGGTTTAGAGGTTAAGTCTCAAAACATCCCTTTATTTGCTAAGAAAAATTCTTGTAGACATTCCTTTATATAGTCAATTTGTACCTCATTCATATCTAACAGTCCACTTATAAAGGAATTTTTTTGTCTTGTATGGTCTTGTTAAGGCATAGAGTAAAGAATATTGTTGGAGACTTATCCTCTAGGTAGGTTTTAGTCACACCTTGCAATACTACTACTCCTTAAGTTGCAAGATTGCCCTAAAACTAACATGATTGTCATACTGAGTCATGGCATTATATTTAGTAGATTTAGATCTAGATTTGGAATTTTATAGTATTTTGGGTTATCAATAATTATATTTTAAAAACAATCCCTTTAATTATTTATGGTTTGATAAAAAAATTAGGACAAACTTAAATAGTTTAATTTAGTCTTGTAATATCACTAGTAAGATCTATTTCTCAGTAATGGGTTTGTTAGTTAGAATAGCATTATTGTTTGACCATCATATTTATCATAGTAGTTATTCAATAATACCTCCATTATATTATCACAGTATTGCCTCTGAATTTTGGGATTATGTATTCTGCTTGCGGGATTACCCTATGTACTTGTGAGATTGCATAACTTAAGTTTCTAATCATTTTCTTGTAGGATTTTAAGAATTTTAGCACCCCTATTAGATATCCAACCTTTGTGATTATAGGGATGGTTTCCACCTTTGTTAATTTTTATTTAATATTTTATTATACTTTGAAAAATCAATAGATCATTATCTTCTTTAATTGCTTAGAAATCATTATTTGCTTTTTATGTGTGTTTTTGTTTCTTGTAAATAATTTGAGATGTTGTGAAAAATATCACATAGGTAATTATAAGTGTTTAGTTAAATATATCACGTGTTTTCTTGCCTATTGAGACCTCCCTTAGGATAACACGTGATGTGGATTTCATCACCATGCATGCAACTTAGTATATAGCAGTTAGTGTCATGATTTCACCACCATGCTCTAACCACACTCCATATTTTGATAGAGTATAAAGATAAGGACAAGTATCATTATGGCCTAAGTAGGATTCCTCATAAAGGTCCCTATGGAGTGAGGGGTGATTAGGGTTCAAGACTTAGGGAAGTCAGATAGTATCCTAGATGGACTCGAGCCCCAACATACCATCGTGTATATTAGGGATGTACCCAATCACCTTTTTTATACCTTAGAGTATGGGACTCTATTCTTAACAAGTGTTCCACTATCAGTGTTAGTAGTATAACCCAAGTGACCATCAATTGCAATCAAGGTCGAGAGGGTTTAGTTGATTTTTTAATAGGTCACCTACCTATAGCCTCACTTGTGTACCTGTTATATGGTTTGGGCATCATGTTACACTCATATACAATTTACTAACTTAGGATTTTATTTTTGCATGTTGTTTATGTGTTGTGCCAAAGCCTGTTTTGTTTGATAATCGAGTCGGCCACACCCTAAACTTTTGTGTGCATACATTAAAAAACATTATAATATAATTTCTATCCTTCCATGATCATTTCTTCATATATTTCTTTCATATCATAATCCTTTCATCTTGACTATCCATCCTCCTAACATTTACCTTAACTCACACCCCTTTTCATAACATATCTCTCTTAACAACATCATCCTTCAACATTCTCCCTTGTTCATTATAATTAGATCCTTATCACACTTTCACCCATCCTACCCACATATCTCTCACCTAATATCCATCCCATAATGTTTTGACATCCATATATTATTCATATCCTTGCCTATTTATCTACATCCTATCCATATCCATACGTCATCCCTCTCACACTTTATCTATCAACATCATATCCTTTCCTATTTGATCACACCTTATCCATCTCATAACCTTGCATATTTGGTCACATATTATCCACACCTTTTCCATTTCATATCCTTGTTTATCTATTTGACCATCTTTTATCCATTTATCTTATATTGACCATCTCATACTATCCCACATATAGTGTCTATCCATTTTATATCCAGTCTCTCTTCATCCTCTATTATATTTTCATATTTTATCTACACCCCCATTAACCAATCCATACACATTACATTAAACCAAATATTTACCTACACCCATAGTCTCATCCTTCACAATTTTGTGGATTAAATTATCCCCCCTTTTTTTACATCATTTCTACCTTCCATTTTCATAACCCATCCTTTACATCAACCATCCACCTATCCCCCATCTTATATTTATATCATCTCATCTCCTTACTTCCTTTGTCCTCATAGCTCATCTATTACTTATCCTTTCATCCTTTTAAGTCATAATCTAGTTCTCACATCCACTTATTCCAATCCCATCTTGTGATTACCTTAATTTATCACCCTACCCACATCATCCATCTATCCTAGTCTTATCCACATTCTCCTCATATCATCCTAATAATCTATCATCTTCATTATACCTATATAGTCCATCTCCCATGTCTAGATATTCATCACATCCATATTTTTATCATATTTTTATAATTATTTAGCTATGTAGTCTATTCATCTACCCATTTACTCATCACTTTGTCATATCCTCTTGTAATTTATTTATTACTTTTAATCCATATTTAACATCGACTATCCATTCATCCATTTATTCTATGTCCATATCACCCCATCCATATAATTCCACCCTTCATAACTATCACTTACAGTATCCATCATTCATAATGTACCCCCTTAATTCACCTACTTTATCCTTATCCCATCATACTTCATTTTAAATCTTCATTCACGTATTCTATGCTTCATCCATCCTTGTCACACCTCTCATATTTAGTGTCTATTTATCTCATAATTTTGTCATCTCCCCTCTATTTATTTATCCTTCCATCCTATCTTATCCCCCTACTACATCTCATAATAATTAGTCTATCTACATAGCCTATCTTCCACCCATTATTATCCCACTTATCCATATACCATCTTATCATCTTTGCCACATAACCCATTATCTGCAATTACTACTTACATCACCTTCAATATCTTTTTATCACTCCATCTCTCTTATCCCTTGTACATAAGATCCATCCTTAAATCAACTTGTGTATATATTTGTGAACCTTACATGAACATCCTAATAACTCTACATCTCATATTGAAATTTCATTTCTTATCAATTCTTTATATCCATCCTTGTGTAAGTCATCCATAGTCACCCTTCATCCATTTCATCCTTACCCATTCATTTTTCAAGACTAAAATCATATCTTGAGTAGTAGATTTTGTCCAAACCCTTATACCATAGTTCATACATATCACATCTCTATCATCCACTTCTCACATCCTCCTTTTGAATACTCATTTTTGTCTAAAATCTAAACTTTTGGTGGTCACCCATCCACCTCAAATCATTATTCATCATCCTATCTCAACTTGAAATTATCATTATACATAGACTTACAATATATCAATCTTGTACCCATCACTATCCTCATCTCTACCGGGTATCTTTATCTTCTATCACCCATAAACTTGATTATCTAATAGTTGACAAATTTATTTGATCCCATCACCCTTTTTCATCCTTGCTAGATTAGTTTCTTTAAATACTTTTTACTTTGGTAATTTTAACCGCCTCATATACATCCTTATCTTTGACCACTACTAGTCTAATATTTATTCCAAATCAAGTACTAGAAACCCCCAACATCATGACTTCTTATCTTCTCAACCATTCACCATGGTCATCCAAACCCAATCCCAACTCTACATTAGACAAGGATATAATCAAGATAATAATAATAGGGGATAAATTATGGATCCTAAGCAGGAGTATGAATAGTACCATAGTGACATGAATACACCTCAGATAGAGAATGAGAAAAATAATCCCCTTCACAATGATGACATACGCCATCTCATAGATCAATATTTGTATGAAAATTAGGATCAAATATTAGCATGATCTATAGAAATAGGCGTACCCTACCTCCCACCTTTGATCGTACCCTCTTAAATAATATAATCTATCCCTTAAGATAGAATTCACTTCGGCAACATGTTCATTCTAATCCTCGGAATAAATAGAAGTGGACCATAAAGTTAAGGAAGAAGAGGAATAATAACCACCCCTTACTAATAATCATACTAAGGTTAACAGGAGATAGGCTGTTATAGAAGATCAGCTTGACCAAATAACACAATAGATCAACCTCATGCTCCACAATCAATGACCACCATCACCATAATAAAATAATCCTAATAATACTAATACCATGAAAAATGTTAATAATATTGATAATAAAAATAACACCAATAACCTTAGCCATGCCAAAAATATCGCCAAAAATATCCACCATACCCATATTCCACAAGGAAGTCACAATCAGACCACCAATCCTCTTGGGGATCCTAACTTTGCCCAAGAATATAAGATGATAAAATAAACCCTCCAATAGATGGATCCTCAATCCCAAGCCCTCAAATAAAGATATGAGTATTTTTTCTCATCACCTTTGGATATCAACTTTTTAAAAATACCCTTCCCCTCACACTTTGAGGTACCAAAATATGAGAAATATTATGGAAAGGGAGATCCAAGAGACCATGTACAAGAGTTCTTTGTGTCTTGTCATAAATTATCTTATGAAGATGGTTATTTATTGAGGTTATTCCCCAAAAGTTTAATAGGGTGAGTATTGGAATGGTTTATGCATCTTCCTAAAGGGTCAATCTCAATCTTTGGTGAATTAACCAATCAATTTTTCAAACATTTCTCTTTCAATATAGAACATGACATTTTTATCATTGACCTTTATAACACAAAATAATGAAGTTGGGAAAGCCTTGTGTACTTATTACAAAGATGCCATGGTTTGGTAAGCCGATTGAGGTTTAGTGTACTCAAAAAGGAACTAACCAAAATCTTTGTGGACAACCTCAACATAGAACTAAAATACCCATTGAAAATATAGTGTTATAAAACATTCAATGAGATCATATAAAAGGGGATGTAGATCAAAATGGCCATTATCAGAAAGGAAACCATCAAATTATTCTTCCATAATGAGCACACTTTAAATACAGATAACTCCTTTTCAAGCAAACCCAAGGTCTTTAATAAGAACAAGAATGTTGTGGGAGATGGAGTGATTGATTCTAAACCATAGTATGTACATATGATTCAAAGGAAGTGCCCCACACAATGCCCTAATATCTCTACCATCAAATTTCCATTAGGCAAGCCTAATCCTCACATAGGAAAAAGACCACTAACAAGTTTGGGTGTTACACTAGAGACAGTCTTGGAATAATTAGTTGTGAATAGCATGATTACTCTAATAAAAATTATATCTATAGATAATCATCAACATAAACCTGATTGGTATCATGAAAACACATTCTACAAATATCACTGAGTGAAAGGACATGATACTGAGAATTATATGTAATTAAAGCACTATATCCAAGACCTACTAGAAAGATGAAATATTGAGATTAAGGGAGAAGTTCCATCAAATCAATCAATAAATAATCACCTTGTCATTTATAAATATCCTCTCCCAAAGCATAAGTAGAGGAACTAAAGAGCATAAAAGGACTAGGGTTAGTCATCATCTTCCAATTGCACTAATTATCATAATGTTCCCTACCATTACATTAATACCATAATAATTTTTATAATATGAGAACCCAAATTACCTCCATCCCCTCATCCTAAAAATAAATAGGGATATGACCAATTACATTGTCACTATGTGACGTAATAAGATTTTGATTCTTGCGTAACCCCCTCAAGATCCTTCTAACTCATATGTTCCACCTAGGGGGAATACATATAAGAAAACCTCAAATGGGTCTAATAAAACCTATGATATTATTTAGTAATTAAAAAAGGCCCCTTCTCAAATTTCCATAATGGAGCTCCTTAAGACATCTACCTTATATAGGTAAATAATAAATTAAATACTCAAGATTTGAACATGCCTAATGACCTAGATATGATTCAGTTAAAAACACTAGTAGCACATCTATCCCCCTCTTAGAAAATCATTTTCAATGCTCAAAACCCACCTCTAATTGGCCCACATCACAAATATGTGTTATATAGTGAAGTCACCATCACCCATCATCGTGTCTCTTTCATCATAATAGATGAAGGATCTACACTAAATTTGTGTAGTCTAGACTTCCTAAACAAACTAGGATATTTTGAGTAATCACTTGGGCCCACCTTGGTAATGATAAAGGTATATGACACTAATGAAATACCATTAGTAGGATATATCTAACTTCTTATTTTTTTAGGACCTACAATTCATCAGACCTTGGTACATGTGGTAAATGTGGACTTACCATATAATATGTTACTTGGGAGGCCATGGATCCATGAAATGAAATCCATACCATCCACCCTTCATCAGTGCTTAAATTTCCCTCATTCAAGTATGGAGGTCACCATTCCTGGAGTCATTGACCATCATAGTTGTTAAATGGGTTAGTCCATATCCCCATCACACTATCTCAACATTAAGAACTCCATCCTTAGCCTGATGACTACCAAATACATCTCTCCCAATCAACTCGAGTCCAAAACTACTCCAACACCTAATAACACCAAGTTAAATATCACACCCATTGGATGTGGAGAATATGAATATAAAAACTTTTGCGTCGGTTGTCTCTCATTATCTTCATGTAGTTATGGGTCACTTGGTATGAAGAAGAGCAATCCTGTCAAATATCAATTTGAGCCAACAACTTTCAAAAGTGTAGGATTTTGTCTGAATAGTCTATTGAAAATGGTTCTAATTCTTGTCTTATAACAGACAATGTGGTTTCAATCTCACCCAAGCAAAACTATCCCAAATTTCAATAAATTATGGAAAATATGAACTATAAATGAAGAGGACTAGGATAATATGAATAGGGCTGACTAGAGCCTATTATTATTCAATAAAACTCATCAAACTTTATTCTAGGGTACAAATTATATGATGATAAATTGACCAATATCATTGTGGATTCTAACCTGACCAATGAGCAACCTCTCCCTGATAAGGACATTGAGACAAACTCTATTTATAGTCACTTTGAAGAGTTGGCTACCCCAAACTTTTTCATTGATACCACTATATCCGCCATAAACATCTCCCTCCATTACCCTTCCCTCATTAATTGGGATTCCAAATAGGAGCCTAATTTTGATACATTTTAGAATGATGAGACAATCCTTGAATACATGGGGGAAAGAGTTTTTATGCCATCTAGAGACCACAAGAGAGGATTTTCCATCAGATAAGATAAGATAAGATAAGATAAGATAAGATAAGATAAGATAAGATAAGATAAGAGTCTATAATATTCGCTACTCCCCCTCCCCCTCCCCCTCCCCCTCCCCCTCCCTCCCCCCTCTATAAAACTAAACTAAACTAAACTAAACTAAACAATTTGTGTGAATTAGCCTACTTCAAGGAAAAAGAATAATCTCATGACCAAGATGAAGAGGAATATCCATAAGAAGAAGAATAACCCTCTAAATCACTAGATGAAATCCCATCCATCCCCATTATATCACAAAATTACCTAAATAGTGACACTGAATTTCCAGATGGTTTCACCTTCAACATAACCAAAATAAACATACCCCCTTATCTTCAAGATCAATCACCTTCATTCATTGAGGACATGATATAATTAAATATTGGAATAAATGAACATCCCAAAATAGTAAAATTTGGGCCATCTCTTACTAGATTAGATCATGAAACACTTATTGCATTGTTGAAAGAGTTTATTGACATATTTGCATAGATCTATGTCGATATCCCAGGTTTAGACATTTTACTAGTGGTATATCATCTTTTTGTGCACCAAAATTAAAATTCAACTAAGCAAATATTACGTAAGATGTATCCAAAGGTGGAAATACTAGCTAGTAACTATAAATATTCTTAGAAGTAGGATTCAACCACCCCTTTTATTACTCAGATTGGAAATATAATATCATTACTATCACAAAACCCTAATGAGGCATCTGAATATGCACCCACATCTAAGACATCAATAAGGTGTGTCCAAAATTAGACTTCTTACTTCCAAATATTGACATGATCATTGATTCAATAGTTGGATATGAAATGCTTTCCCTCATGGATGGTTTATCAGGTTACAATCAAATCAAAATTATCCCTAAGGATCAACATAAAATAGATTTTATCACTTTGTGGGGTACATTCTGATATCAATTCATGCCATTCGGCCTCAAAAATGAAGGGGCAACCTATCAATGGGACATGACTATTATTCTCCATTATATTATGTATTACATCATGGAGGATTATGTCGATAATATTTTAGGGAAGTCCCATTTATGGTCTGAGCACCATGCAATTCTTAGCAAAATTTTTGAGAGATTGTGAAAATATAAAATAAGGTTGAACCCCAAAAAGTCTATTTTGGCATAATGTCAAGAAAATTATTGGGGTTGATTATCTCAAGAAGGGGTATCAAAGTAGATCTGGCCAAGGTTAAAGCAATAATATAAATTCCACCCCATCATAATCTCAAGCAACTTCATAATCTCTAAGGAAAGATTCAAATCATTTGGTGATTTATTTCTTAGTTCACCAACAAATTCCACCCCTTTACTCACCTACTAAAAAAAAGGGCTATCTTCTATTGGAATTAAATAATGCCAACAAGCTTTTGAGAGTATAAAATAGTAGTTGGAAAATCCACTAGTCTAATCTCCACTAGTTCCAAGAAAGCATTTACTCCTTTATATCTCAGCTATACCATGTGTTATTGGTTCTCTCTTAGCTTAACACAATAACCAAGGAAAGGAACAAGCTATATATTATCTCAGTCAAACATTAATATCATGTGAGTTGAACTATGCTCCTATCAAAAAAGTATGTTTAGTTGTATTCTTTGCATCCAAAAAGATCTGACACTATATGCTCAACAATAAAGTTTAACTAATTCCCAAAGTTGATACTTTAAAATATCTATTATCCAAGTCAAGATTAATAAGATGAATAGTAAAATGGATTATGCTACTCAGTGAATTTGATATTTAGTATATCAATAAAAAAGCTATCAAAAGGAAGGTAATAGTAGATCAACTAGATGAAGCACCATTAGCATCAAATTAGCCTATTACAGCTAATTTCTTCGATGAGTCCATCCTAAATACTCAAAAATAGATAGCTAGAAATTATACATTGATGGCTCATTCACCACACATGGATAAAGGGTAGGAATTCTCTTGGTCACCCCTCAAGGTGATCTTATTCCCAAATAATTTTGCATCACCTTCCCCTGTACAAATAAAATTTCATAATACAAAACGCTAATAGAAGGTCTCCACCTTGCTATTCAATGAAATATCCAACATTTAAAAGTATTTTGGGACTCATAATTGATTATCAAATAGGTCAATGAGGAGTTCCAAACAAAGGATGAGAAATTTCTTCCCTATAAATAATTGGTTGATCAGTTAAAGTTAAATTTTTAGTATATCACATTTGAATACATACCATGAGGAAGCAATAAGACAATTGATTCTATGGCCGATTTAGGCTCGCTCATTGACCTTCCTAAAGATGTCTTGGAGGGTAATTTTCTAATTGATCATCTAATTATCTTGACCTATCATTCGATGGATCCTCTTCAAATCTATACAATTGACAATCCTAGTCTCCCCTGGTAACATGATATTTATTGGTACCTTCATAATGACATCCTTCCCCCCAACATTAACTATCATTAGTGTAAATCCTTCATCCATCACACCACCTAGTCAACCATCATTGGCATCATGATCTATCAATGGGGTTATGATGGGATCTTTTTGAGATGTTTAACATTGGATTAGGCGACTCAAGTGATTAGAGAGGTCCATGATGGTATCTTTGGAGGGAACACATGTGGAATGGCCCTAGCCAAGAAGCTCCTCTGAAAACATATCACTAGACAACTATATAACAAGATGCTTGTTAGTATGTCCAAAAAATGTGTGGATTATCAAAAATATGGGAATCTTATCCATGCACCAACACAAGAACTACAACTTATCATGAATCCATTTCCTTCTTCTACATGGGGCCTTGATTTGATTGGAAAAATTAATCTTGCTTCCTCTAATAGACATAAGTTTATCATAATGGCTACAAAATATTTCACCAAATGGGTAGAAGCAAAGCCACTGACTTATAAAACAAGTCTCCAAATATCAAAATTCATCCTAAATTAAATCATTTACCTTTTTGGTATCCCCACCAACATAATTTTTGATAATTCCAAGTCCTTCAATAATAAATATGTTGAGGCCTTATGTCAAAATTAACACATCATGCAACATTTATCTTCTCCATACTACCCCCAAGGTAATGGAAAAGCAGAAGCAACAAATAAGACTCAAGCAATAAATTTTTTGAAGAATACTATCAATCAAGCTAGATGCAATTAGCATACTCAACTGTACCTAGCCTTATGGTCCTATATCACCAGTGTATGTACACCAATAGGAGTTACTCCATACACCTTGGTCTACGAAGTTGAATCTATATTACTAGTGGAACTATAACTCCCTTCTCTTAATCTCTCATTACAAGGAATCATCACTAATCACAATCTTCAATAAGAATGGCTATAGGAATTAGAACTCCTTGATGAAAAGAGACAAAAGGCCTCAAATCACTTTTGATAATATTAGAATAAGCTCAAAAGTCAATATCATAAGAAGATTCAGGCCCAAGACATTGAAGTGGGTGATCTTGTCCTCAAATAGAATTAGAAGAATACCAATGCAAAATGAGACAAGAAGGGAAAGTTTGAAGCAAATTGGCTAGGCCCCTACATCATTATAGCTAGGTTTAGCTCAGGAGCTTACAAGTTGGATAAAATTGAGGGAGAAGAATTGGATGATCCCATGAATATAATTCATGTCAAGTGCTTTTACACCTAGTCTTGACATCAACATCCTCTATCTATAGGATATCCTTCATCCACTATATCCATTCATCAGCCCTCCCAATCAATCTAAAAACACAAATCTATCCAATGGTGAAAACCATCTCATTAGTGCATTGGGAAAGTATCATGGTGAAAACTGGTTTCCATCTTCTTGGTAAAATTATCCTGACTGTGGTTTCAATAGTGGGAATCATATCGATAATACATCAACAAGGCCAGTATCACTATTTTAGCAAGTGTAGAAGACAAGGCTAGTCAAGATCCATTTGTTAGAGGGCTCCTCTTGAATCATTTATCCACAATTTGGAGAAATTTAATGTCCCCAAGTCCCATCCATGTCCACATTATCCCTATCATCCCTCCACAACCATTATTTGACATATGTGTCTCCTCTTATCCTTAGCTAGTCCACAACGCACTTTATCATTCTTTTCTATCATTAATCCTTGAGTCCAGCCCTTACCACTATCATTATAGAGGGTCATCATAAAACATAGTCATTATCTATCTAATTTTCCCAATAATCACCATGATATTTATTCCTGAAGGGTCATCATGATTTGTATCATTTCAATCTAGCTAGATTTTTCACTATGGACAAAATCTTGGGTATTACATAGCCTGTAAATAAGTTTCCATACCCTTCATCTTCTTGTCCATACCCAATTTTGATCTTATAATTATCATCTTAGTCATTATTTTCATGTCCTAATGAGTACCAAGTTTCATCATCCATATCAACATTATTTCCTAATCACTAATCTAGTTATCCTCAACATCATCATCATCATCACTAATCATCATCATAATCATCATCTCTTAGTCAAAACTACATTAGCTTGAGGTCTTTTCACACTATGTAGGCAACACTTGGCCATGTTTCCATGTCCAAGGATAACTCAACCACCATATTTATCATCCTATCCCATTCCCATTCATTATCATTATCATCCTCATTTCTCTTTGTTTTATGTGAATATGTGTGTTCATGTGTGTGTGTATGTTGCATATGCATGTATATAATCGGGGTGTTTTATTTAAAATTTATGTTTCATATGTTCATTTTTTTCATTATGATAGTCTCTTATGTGAATGAGGATGGCTTGTATGACCTTTGAAATTTCATTTCCAGAAAATGTCATCCCTTAAAATGGAGTTCCCCCATGCATCTTCACTATGATGACAAGGCCTCATCATGACCTTGGCACAACACATCCAAAAGGATTGCATGAACTCATGACTTGAAAAATTCTAAAAAGATCAATTCCATCCCACACTAACCTCCCTCCATATCCACCCATATCCTAAGCCTAGATTTGAACCATCCCATCCAATTACCCACCATACCTTCATGGTGCAGGAGGATTCCTAACTAAGTTAAATAGGGGATTCATGTATCTCTACACATAAGAATTCAAACTAACATAAACATATAATGATGAATAATTCATCACATCCCTAATCTTGTATCAACATTAAACATCATTCATGAATAAAAGTATAAATATCACCATATGTCCATCATTAGATCCATCTAACATGAAGAACATTGGCATATACCATGCATTATAATAAAAATAATAATCCATAACATCTAAATTCTAGCCATCACACATCCATTTACATCAATATACATCTATAACATATATCTGTCATGTCCCCTTTTCAGTTGACATGTTTTGAGTTCATGGTTAGCCTATTATGCGACCCTTGTAGGCTAATAGGATGGTTAGAGGGTCTTGATGGAGATTGGTGTGGCTTCGTTTAGCAGAATTTTCTAGTTGGCTTTCGTTTGGGCTCGATTGGACATGTATTGAGGGAGATATTAATATTTGATTGATTTAATCAAATATTAATTATTTGGTCTAATTTTAAATTAGAAACCCTAATTCTAATTTAAGAAAACCCTAATTAGGGCAAGCATATCTTTTGAGGGTATAAGGGTTTCTCATGGAGGCCATTATTGATTAGCCATTGATTATTGATTATTGATTTTGAAGTGAAGACTGAGCCTAGGGTTCCAGGATTCCATTTGCATTGGAGAACGTTCCCTCTTCAGTGTGTGCAATTCAGAGGCTGTGAAATATCAGCTGATCTATTGCCAAATTGAGAGATAGCTTCATCCAAAAGTTATCACAGAGTTTACAGGGTTGAGAGATAACTTCACATAGAAGTTATTACAGATATTCCAGGTATTTATTTATTTATGTTTTGATTCAATAAATTATACAGATAGATATCTTCTATATTAGAGCTACATATCTTCAGATCTAGGGTTGAAAACAGACACTTAATTATACAGATAGATATCTTCTATGTTAGAGCTTAATTGGCGGTCGTACGAAGATCGTACAGGTCCGTACAGATCCACACAGACACTGACCTCGGTAGACAAAGATCCCTAGTGACCGACATCGGCCGACTGAAGACCGACGTCGGCAGAGAAGGACCTACAGAGACCGACGTCGGCAGTATATCGACTGACGCTGGCGACTGTGTGTTCGACACAGCAGGCCGAGATGAGACAAAATCCAAGTTTCATTACCAAATTTGCAAAAAGCCAGGGTTTTAAGATAGAATATTTCATATTATTTTATTAGTATGACAAAGACTCAATTGTAATTATCTGAATAAGTGAAAGATATTTGATTGGCAGATAAGAGATTTACTGTGATTTATTTACTTATTTGAAATTATCTTGCAAAATCATATTCTTGGTTTAGAGCTTTGGTGTTTCTATATTCCCTGTTTGAAGGGGATATTATAGTGGTATCAGAGCTAAATCTTGCCATCCTGAGGGTGTGACAATCTTATGCAACCACAAAAGTTGGGACTGCACAGGTATAACACACGCAGTAGAGCCTTGCTTGAAGGTACCCAGTTGTTAGAACAGTAGCGGATTATCATGAGTGATAGATGTGAGGGTAGCCCACCCAGGGGCCATAGGTATGATGTTGATTAGGACACCAGAGAATTCCACCATGTTATGATGACAAGCCAGCAGCAGATGAATCAGACACTACAGGCACTTATGACTATGATAAGGGGGATGAATGCACCTAATAGACAGAATGGTGAACAAGGAGATACCAGGAGTGCTACTATTAATTAGAGACCCCAACAGATCCATTCTAGGACCGCTGATAGACCTACATGGCCTACGTTTATACAGGACGAACTAGAGGCTCCAGCAGAAGAGACGGCAGGGGATTTCCTATTTACAGATACCCTCATGGTTGCAACTAATGAGTGGAACTTATTAGATCCTCATGTTCAGGAGAAGATGTCCTTTGATCATTTTGTTACTCTGAGGAGAGAGCACTATAGATTAGTTAGACAGGACAGGAGGCCTAGAGTTCAATTCAGTGAGCTGAAGAAGGCTACTGGTAAGCTTTCTTTGACTACTTTTGACGGCAGTGGCAAGATGATAGCTCAAGCTTGGGTTCACAAGCTTGACACATTTTTGGCATTGAGACCAATGTCAGAGATAGAGGCCATCAAATATGTCACTTTGCACTTGGATGGAGTAGCACATGATTGGTGGTACCATGGTATGGTAACACTTCAGCATAACCAGGTGACAGAGTACCAGGACTTTGTGGATAGATTGGTTGAGCGGTTTGATAGGAAGGATCTCGAGGTTTACTTTCGAGATCTAGAATAGTTGAGACAAATAGGTAACTTGGAGTCCTTCATTGGGGAGTTTCAGAGATTGGCAGTCATGGTGCCCAATATTTTCGAGCGTAGATTGGTAGTTCTCTTCATGGAGGGATTGACAGAGCCATTGAGAGGTTGGATCAAAGCCTTTGATCCTCCTTCATTATAGGTAGCTATGAAGAAGGAACGTAGTATGGAGATGGAAGCCCCATCCCATAAATTTAACTTCAAAGGTACTTCTTCATCTAGAGACCATAAGTGCTCCAACACGGATACAGAGAGACCAGATTTTAACATAGATAAATCAGGTGTAAAGAATGACTCAAAGGCCAATCTAGCAGCACCACCTTTGGATCATGAGGTGCTTAATGATCTACGTAGGAAGAATCTTTGCTTCTACTGCAAAGGTCCATATGATATCCATCACGATTGCCCTTTGAGGCCTAAGGGCAAGGCAAATCATGTGATGTGGGCATATTATGAGGACTCTAATTCAGAGGATTCCAAACAACAGAATAGTTCTGAGGGGGCAGAGGTAGAGGCTTCAGGGCCTAAGGTAGAGGCAGAGTTAGAGCTTCACATATAGGAGGCATGCCTATCTATAATTCAGTCGGATGAGTCATTCAGACTCTGTGGAGTTTTGGCAGGGTAGAAGGTTATCACCCTTCTTGATACAGGGGCCACACATAATTTCATAGATGCTAGATTTGTGGAGAAGCATGGACTCACTACAGAATATTTTGAGGGCATCAAAGTTAAGGTAGCCGATGGTCACACTCTTAGGTGTGAGCGTATGATTAGAGACCTCCCATTGCGCTTGAACAACTATGAGTTCAAGGCTGATTATTATGTGGTAGACATGGGGGATATAGATTTAGTCTTGGGTATGAAGTGGCTTCATTCATTTGAGGAAGTTACTCTTCGTCTCAAGGACATGGAGGTTCTCTTTGATGTTGATGGGAAGACACACATTCTTAAGGCAATACGGGGCAGCAGCTTCAGATATATGTTTTTTCATCAGATGGAGAGGCTCATACGACATGACATGATAGAGTGCGATGACGAGTGCACATTGGCACCAACACAAGAGAGATAGATGGACGAGCTTGGTCTTGAGGTGAGTGCAGTTCAGGAGTTATCACATGTGGTAAGGACTTAGCTTGCTGTTACAGTCGGGTCACAGGTTGATATGACTCTTTCTAGCCTTCACAATCCAGATTTAGATATTATTCAGGTACGAAGTTTGCTTGATTTGCTTACTGATTTTCATTTATGGATTGGATGTTGGGGTGCTTATCTTAGTATTAGGGATGGACATGGAATGGAGTTTGCATTGATTGACAGCAGGGCAGATCATGACTACATTTGGGATCCAGGTGGATTGATGGGTGTATCATGCAGCAATTGCTTGAGGGCAAGCAATTTCAGGAGGGTCGGATTGTCATGTCCCCTTTTCAGTTGTCATGTTCTGAGTTCATGGTTAGCCTATTATGCGACCCTCATAGGCTGATAGGATGGTTAGAGGGTCTTGATGGAGATTGGCGTGGCTTCGTTTAGCAGAATTTTTCTAGTTGGCTTTCATTTGGGCTCGATTGGACATGTATTGAGGGAGATATTAATATTTGATTGATTTAATCAAATATTAATTATTTGGTCTAATTTTAAATTAGAAACCCTAATTCTAATTTAAGAAAACCCTAATTAGGGCAAGCATATCTTTTGAGGGTATAAGGGTTTCTCATGGAGGCCATTATTGATTAGCCATTGATTATTGATTATTGATTTTGAAGAATTTCTTCTGTGAAGACTGAGCCTAGGGTTATAGGATTCCATTTGCATTGGAGAATGTTCCCTCTTCAGTGTGTACAATTTAGAGGCTATGAAATATCAGCTGATCTATTGCCAAATTGAGAGATAGCTTCGTCCAGAAGTTATCATAGACTTTACAGGGTTGAGAGATAACTTCACACAGAAGTTATTACAGATATTCCAGGTATTTATTTCTTTATGTTTTGATTCAATAAATTATACAGATAGATATCTTCTGTATTAGAGCTACATATCTTTAGATCCAGGGTTGAAAACAGACAGGTTGTGCTTAATTGGTGGCCGTACGAAGATCGTACAGGTCCGTACAGATCCACACAGACACCGACCTCGGTAGACAGAGATCCTTAGTGACTGACATCGGCCGACTGAAGACCGACGTCAGTAGAGAAGGACCTACAGAGACCGACGTCAGCAGTATATCGACCGACGCCGGTGACTGTGTGTTCGACACAACAAGCCGAGATGAGACAGAATTTAGGTTTCATTCCCAAATTTGCAAAAAGCCAGGGTTTTAAGACAGAATATTTCATATTATTTTATTAGTATGACAGAGACTCAATTGTAATTATCTGAATAAGTGAAAGATATTTGATTGGCAGATAAGAGATTTATTGTGATTTATTTACTTATTTGAAATTATCTTGCAAAATCGTATTCTTGGTTTAGAGCTTTGGTGTTTCTATATTCCCTGTTTGAAGGGGATATTAAAATATTATAACAATCATAAAAATAATCATCCATAGCATCAAAAGGCTAACCATCACATGACATCAAATAACCTCACAATATAAACAAACATCAAAACATCACATATCCATAAAGTCATAAATACATCCACATGAATCTAAAATCATAAATCATCATCATCATCATATGTATATATCATAAACATATAATGATGAATAATTCATCACATCCCTAATATTGTATCAACATTAAACATCATTCATGAATAAAAGAATAAATATCACCATATGTCCATCATCAGATCCATCTAACATGAAGAACATTGGCATATACCATGCGTTATAATAAAAACAATAATCCATAACATCTAAATTCTAGCCATCACACATCCATTTACAGCAGTATACATCTATAACATATATCATAACAACCATAAAAATAATCATCCATAGCATCAAAAGGCTAACCATCACATGACATCAAATAACCTCACAATATAAACAAACATCAAAACATCACATATCCATAAAGTTATAAATACATCCACATGAATCTAAAATCATAAATCACCATCATCATCATCATAAATATATATATATATATATATATATATATATATATATATATATATATATATATATATATATATATATATATATATATATATATATATATATATATATATATATATATATATGATGATGATGATGATGATGATGATGGTGAATTATGATTTTAGATTCATGTAGATGTATTTATGACTTTATGGATATGTGATGTTTTGATGTTTGTTTATATTTTGAGGTTATTTGATGTCATGTGATGGTTAGTGAATCTAAAATCATAAATCATCCATAAATCATCATCATCATCATCATCATCATCATCATATATATATATATATATATATATATATATATATATATATATATATATATATATATATATATATGATGATGATGATGATGATGATGATTTATGGATGATTTATGATTTTAGACTCAAATCATCATCATCATCATCATATATATATATATATATATATATATATATATATATAATCAAAATGTATCAAATACAACATCCACATGGGATCCACACCAAAAGATATAATAAAGTTACATGAGCCCATGGGGAAAGGATGAGATATAATACATAAATACCCTATACATATAAAAAAAAATATCCAAAAAATTCATGACTATGGCACTGGAGGTGGACTCGATGCTCCACTACCACCTCTCAATGGCTATCACACTGATGACTGGCTCACATGAAAATATCCTACACATTGCTCTAAAAGTACTACACCCTTATAAAGTTTGTAGTAATACTAGGCCTCTCAAGTAAGAAGCATCATCTATCTCATCATGCCCATCATCCCCTACCTCTTCAATCCCATATCTACTACATTCCTCACTCTCTTAAATGCTACCAACTAACTCTGTAAATACTGAATCCATGACTATAGTTGTGCCATCTATACTAAAAATCCATCAACTTGGCTCTGAATCATGATGATCTATGTTTTTTCCTACTCTATTTATGTGTATATCTGAATAACTTGGGATCATAGGATAGTGATCTGTGTGTCCCTCTATTGCACATGTGCCCACAAAGTAGCTACTTATGCATGCAAAATAACTACTCATGCCTAAAGATGGGTCACTCCTCTATTTGTCTATGTAATACAGACTTGAAATACTTCACTCTCTCCTCATGTCTATGTCAATTTACCATCCTTATTAGTATCCAAACTCTATATATGGCCATGAAGCTAACCCCTCTCTCAGGTAATACCTAAAATCTCTAGCAACCACACCTAGATCTATGACTATAGCATAGATACTAAGGCCTCATCCTCAACCAATCTAGGAGGTTGTGATGGCCCAACACCCTCATCTCGACTTGACTATACCTATATAATGTATCATGGTACCTAGGATTTTAGTACTCCTACATGAACCTAGGGCACATGTTAGGCTTGTCCCTATCCTTGTGTCTATCCTTCTACATCACATTAAGCAACCCCATCTTACCCATCATCTCCATCACATCCTCCCATCCTCCTTCATCCTGTGCCCTCTATACTACAACCTACCTCCTTTATTTTACCCTCTTATGGATCCTTGATTGAGCCTCCATAACGTATTTCACTACCCCCCTCTCTACTACACATGATCGCGTCAAAAACTAGAGAACTTGTGCCTACCAACATATGGTGTACATTGTTGTAACTCTGGGGTTAGGGATTAGTGTATAAAAATCCCACTATTATGGTTCTATCTAGTCATAATAAAAAATAACATCCAACCTAATCATAGGGATTCCCTAAAGAGGTCTCTCTCACTCACTATGTGGGAATATGTGCTCTAGATCAGGCACATCTTGAATAAGCACAAACTAGAACTATACTTAATCTGGTCTATATATCTCAATGATGTAGTCCCTTTGGCCCATAATATAACATAGTGTCATCATGTACTAGTTACATCCCTCATCCATCCAACTAAGTTTGATCACTCTATAGATCATCCATATGATATGGTCAGGCCATAAGCTATCAAAATCCTCCCTATAATAATTCATGTATCCTGCATGGCTCAATGACACACCCAAAACTACCTACCATCTGAATACCATCAACTTCCCAGGCTCTAATCTAGCCAATGTGCCTAATGGTCACTAGATCTCAATGTTCTCCCAGCTCCATATCTGAAGTAGAAGTGATGGTCTGAAATTGTGTTCTCTCTTGTATGGACCCAAGTGTAACTCTCTATATTAATTTACTAATACTATATGGCTGAAAGAGAAAACTTTGTGATCATAGACCATGGCAATAAGATCCTAGACATAAGATCCATCATAACCAACATCAATCTATCCAGGGTACACTCCCACCAATACTGGTCAAAATATATGTAGCCATTTTATACCCCTATCTATAAACTACCACCTAACCACTGTAATTTCTACATCAGTGTCTGTGATATCCAATATATCTTATCCCTTGCATAAGAAAATGGAAGATCTTGTAAACATCCTCGAGAGTCATGGTCATCTCACTAGTCACAAAGTGGAAGATACTTGTTTCCATGTTTCATCTCTCCATCAAAGTAATAACCAATGCTTGGTAGATCCAAATCAATGGCATCGTATCCACGTCATGAATTCCCACTATCTCTATCACATCGTATTCATCATTAGTCATGTATAACATCTCATGCAAGATCTATGAATATTTCCATGATCATGACACCAATATCCCTAGCTACTCCTGCACCAAGAAAACCAACTCCCTATTATTATCCCAATTACCCCAACACTTTATCCCCATCAATCACCTATTCTACACAAGCCTACCCTTACCTTACCCTTAACCTATTCCCAATCAGGATAATTCTAAATTCTATAACCTATCTAACTAAATCCTCCCCATAATTATCTCATCTAGTCTTCTATCCTATTAACTACCTAATTTAACCAACAGCAATCTCAGGCTTAGCATTTTTATCGCTAACCACAATCTCATTATTCTCATGTTATGGGATTGCAAACCACTATTCCTTGATTATGGGATGACAATCCTATGTTAGGTGACCCCTTATCCAATGGAAGCACAATTGATTACTTTCTTATAAGCAATTAAACATGGAATTATACCAAAATGATAAAGTAACTAGAAACTTGAGACAACAAAGAATTTGAGAGACAATACACACTCTTGTATTAGATATTACTAGAAGAAAATACAATAAGGAAGATGCCACTTCTTCCTCCACCTCAAAGGCTTGCCACACCTCAAGACCTTCTTCCCTCTCTCTCTTGCTCAACCTTAACAACTCTATAGCCTAAGTTATTATCCCTCCTTGAATGCTTTAGCTGATCTCCTTGACCTTACACCTGTAGATCTCCTTGACCTTGCTTGCTTCAATGCTTTTACTTGCCTTCTTGATAATTATAATACATGCCTCATGGGTCTTTAAATAGGATCCCATGCATACAAAAATAGAAATATAACTACAATAATTAGACACGTAGCTCGTGACTATAATTAGTCATTTGACATGCAAACACTCACTTCACTTAACTGACTATTCGTCAACAGCAGTTCTGGAACACACAGGCAACCGACGTCGGTCCCTTCTTGCCTAGTTCTGCCGATGTCAGCCGACGAGATGCTGTCGCCGATTGCCTTTTGTACTACATCTGACCGATGTTGATCATGCTGCCAATGCTGGTGCTTCTGGTTCTTCAGCATCCTCTTCTTCGTGTCTGCAAATAGTTGAAGCTTTTAGCTCCACACCCTAACAATATCCCACTTGGAGATAAACAGCTGCTACTGTACCTATACCTGTACACCATCTATTTTGTTCCTTTGGCTCTGTATCCCTCTTCAAAGTCACTCTTGAAGACCAACCACCACGCAAACCTCTGATGTTATACCTGTCACTTATGCCGAAAGAATTTTGTTGCTCCCAAATTCTTCATGACATACTTCTGAACCAACTCTACCCTTAGCTCAGAAAACTCCCTGTATATGAAACCTTGCAACAAGCAACACAATATAGTATCAGGATAATGTAGCTAATATTATCCAACCTGGTAAAGCTAAATACAATGGTCAAACCTCCATTGTTTTGCAACCTAATCAAGACCATATGCCATAGCCTTCTGTCTCATGTGTCCATCCACTCTCTTCTCTAAAATGGGAATCCATCCCTCTATCCAGTGCTTTCTTCCAGATGATAACTCTACCAACAAATCCCTGTTTGGTTCTTCTCCAAGGACTCACACTCCTCATCCATGTCAAGCTCCCACTGTTTCTGGATTCTACCTGCATTGCTTCTTCCATCTTCCTAGTTCTTGACTATCAGTAAGCAATATAAAGAAGGTGAACAATGAATATGAGGTTCACATACCTTTTCTGACCTCCATATGGGTGTTTGAGACTCCTTGACAGCTAGCTATCCACCCATCATCCATTCCAGTGACCGATCTCAGCCATCTCCTAGTTTTCTCCTGACCGATGTCAGTTCCCTGCACTGACCCTGACTGCCAATGTCATTTCCTTGGCCGACGTTGGTGTCTCACCTGCCGACGTCAGTCCTGATGACCGACATCAGACTTCTCCTGCCTGACCTACCGACCCTACTGGTCTGCACATGACTGATGCCGGTATCTGGCTGACCGACGTCGGTGCCATGGGAGCACCGGCGTCGGTACCTGTGTTTTTCTGCAAGTGATGAATTTTTCATCCGCAAGATCATCTTAGATCAAACCTCTATCCATACTGCCCTACTCAGATTTATTCAACCCCTGTGATTGATCTCTGTCCTTCATCTCCTCCATAAACACCAAGGCTTCTTTGTTCTTGTCAAAAGCATCAAATTTCCTTTTTTTGCAATGAACTCTATCTATGCTTTTCGAATCTGAACACATACCTTTTGAATTAAGAACATCCATTCCCTTTTTATTCATGTGACCAAGCCTATTAAGCCACATCTTTGAATCTACAGCTGAAGTAGATAAACCAAAAGTAGAATCAGTAATATAAGTAGACAGATAAAGAGTATCTACTTTCTTACCTCTTGCTAGAACAAGTGCACCCTTGGTAACCTTCCAAGAATCTGCTATGAGGGTTATTTTTCATCCCTTGTCACCCAACCTTCCAATAGAAATCAAACTCTGCTTCAAAACCGGGACATGCATGACCTCTTTCAACACCCATGTGTTGTCAATCTACAATCTCAGCTACACTTTCCCTTTGCCAACTATCTGACAAGGTGTACCATCCCCTAAATAAAGAATTCCAAAGTCTCCCTGTTCATACTCATGGAACAAATCTCTGTTTAGGGATGCATGAAAAGATGAACCAGAATCTAAAATCCATGATCCTACCTGACTATCCAAAGAAAGTATGAGAGCATCTTGTACCACAATATTTGCATCCTTTGCTTCTCCAATACCTACATGTTGATTCTCTTTATCTCTCAACCAACACTCCTTCTTTGTATGTCCTTTCTTTCCACAAAACCAACAGGTAATACCTTTGGACTTGGATCTCCTTCCTGACCTTGATTTCCCTTGCTCAACCTTCTCCCTTTGCCTTCCCCTGCTTTCTGCACTTAGAGCATTACCTGATGATTCACCTGTGCTTCTCCTGCATATTTCCTCATTCAAGATCACACTCACATCATCAACTTTTAAGATTTTAAAAGTAGATGCAGAATTACTTACTGCCATAACCAAACTGTCCCAACTTTCAAGCAAAGAACATAAAATCAAGAGAGCCTTTACCTCATCATCAAAAACAATATTGACTGAAGCTAATTGGTTTACCAAACCATGGAAATCACTGAGATGAGTATGTACTGATCTACCTTCCTACATTTGCAAAGTAAATAGCTACTTCATAAGATATACCTTATTAGAAGCTGAGGGCTTTTCATATAAATTCGCCAAGGACTTTATCAACTCTTCCATTGTCTTACACTGTGATAAGCTAGAAATCACAGATGATGCAAGGCTCAACCTTATGGAACCGAGAGCCTTCTGATCAAGAACACTCCATTCTTCATCCTTCATTTCTGTGGGCTTGCATGCAACCCCACCCAATGGTAAGTACAGATCCTTCTGATACAAATAATCCTTAATCTGCATCCTCCACTATTGATAATTTTTGCCGTTAAACTTCTCCATTAGTAGCTTACTTTCTTCTACCATTTCTAAACCCCCACTCAATCAGAAAACCCTGTGAATGACCTGTAATCAAAAAACAATAACCTACTTCCTGCAAACCATAACTCTGATACCAACTGTTAGGTGACCCCTTATCCTATGGAAGCACAATTGATTACTTTCTTATAATCAATTAAACATGAAATTATACCAGAATGATAAAGTAACTAGAAACTTGAGACAGCAAAGAATTTGAGAGACAATACACACTCTTGTATTAGATATTACTAGAAGAAAATACAATAAGGAAGATGACACTTCTTCCTCCACCTCAAAGGCTTGCCACACCTCAAGACCTTCTTCCCTCTCTCTCTTGCTCAACCTTAACAACTCTATAGCCTGAGTTATTATCCCTCCTTGAATGCTTCAGCTGATCTCCTTGACCTTACACCTGTAGATCTCATTGACCTTGCTTGCTTCAATGCTTTTACTTGCCTTCTTAATAATTACAATACATGCCTCATGGGTCTTTAAATAGGATCCCATGCATACAAAAATAGAAATCTAACTACAATAATTAGACACGCAGCTCGTGACTATAATTAGTCATTTGACATGCAAACACTCACTTCACTTAACTGATTGTTCATCAACAGCAGTTCTGGAACACATAGGCGACTGATGCCGTTCCCTGCTTGCCTAGTGCTGCCGACGTCGGCCGACTAGCTGCCATCACCGATTTCCTTCTACACTGCATCTGACTGACGTCGGTCATGCTACCGATTCTGGTGCTTCTGGTTCTTCAGCATCCTCTTCTTCGTGTCTGCAAATAGTTGAAGCTTTTAGCTCCACACCCTAACATCCTACTATTCCCTAATTATGGGAATCCAATCCCTCTATTCCCAACGTGTAGGATTTCAATACCATGATTCCCAACTTGTAGGATTGCAATCCTATGATTCCCCAATAGTGAGACTACAATCTTACCACTAACCTCAACAACCCCACTAGTTATGTTAGAAACCATATAATTGTGGGCATAATTCCTAGTCATGGGATTGTAGGACTGTAATGGATGACATTTTTCTCTATGAAAATCCATTCTAAAATCTACTAAATCTAACTAAAAATCACAAATTTTATAGAGCTAGGGCTTGTTTACTCACCAAAGGTCTAGCCTCAACTGCTCTATGATGCTCTTGTATTCTCTCATCACGATGAGAAGCTCATGGAATTCTATCCATTTTCTCTCCAAGAGCTCTAAATTTCTAAAATCCCTCCCAATTGCCCCTTTGTCCTATGTGACCTCCCCCCGACCCCCATTAATACCCCTTGACCATTTCTCCATTGAAAACTAATTTCATCAATCTTACCAAGATCAATACTAACATCTAATGACATGTCATACCCATCCAAAGTAAAATCCCAAACTACCCGTATCCCAAATCATACTGACCTGGGCCCTCTTTAGATCCCATGAACATCATTGGGTACCATTATTAGTACCCCATCATCATCTTTCTATTATTTATTTCTTATAACTATCTCATAGATGGATTTATTATTATAAATCATTTTAAATCTATAAATTTTATGGAAAGTGGCTCATTATCATCAACAGTCAACCCATATACTTTTTATCCCTTTTCAATCCTCCTGTAGCATCTATCCTTTTTATTGGACCCATCAACAGCTCAAACACATTCTCTTATTAAAATCCATCAACTTTGTCTTATCACATAATCACCTTCTAGACAAATTGATAGTTGTCTAGACCCATCACTTGAGCCACTTCCTTATTGATTCTAGGGCATCTATCCAATCAACTTATGGGCATCCCACCCATGTATAATCATCACCATCATCTCCCACCCCAATATTTTGTATCGAGTGACCATTCAATTAGTTTGTCTCCTCGCTTGCTCATTTGAGGGAGCATCATATCCTACTAATGACTAAAATAATCCACACCATGGTTTTTCTTTGAAATACCATTACTCCTTCCACTCATAACACTCTTTCAAAGGTGTGTAAAATGTATGCATTAAAATATGCTTGCTTTACCAATTTTAATAATTACCTCTAATTTAGCTCGATTCCCATGTTTTTTAGCCATATTAACATTTGGCCTAATACCCATACTCCATTCCTACATCCCACATAACCATTATTCAATCCTAAAACTTATTAGTTACCTCATTAAATCTCTAATAGACCCTATTACCTAGTATCCTACTCCCTAAACCCACTAGCCAATTTTAAATTCAAAAATATTCCAACTACCCACCCAATGCCCTAAAATAGCCTTCCCTAAACCCCTAAACCCTATGGGGAGATATATAGAATTGGATGACTCTATAAATCTCTCCAATTTATCCCCTTCCTCTATAATTCTCTTATTCTAGAGATTTACACAGAATTACAAATTCCATGGAAATTCCACAACCATAGATCTTGATGGCCCAAATCTAAATCTGGACCATAGATCTTCCTCCCTTATGACTATAAAACTAAACCTCTCCTCCAAACTCAAGAATAATGAAAAATGCACTAAACAAGCCATTAATCTCTCTCATCAAGCATTCATATTGGCCTTCAAACATCATCATAGCCATTATCCACATCCACATCCCTTTTGGAAGACATTATCAAGCAATCAAAAGCAATCCAACAAATCAAAGTTTTCAACCTCAATCACACAATTTCAAATCCTGGAATGGAGTTATGAGAAGCCAAAAATGATGGTAATAATTCTTTATTAAGTTTGATTTATCTTCTCTATCCTTTGTTATTGGTGCTATCAATTTTTGAGTTTTATTGTCATTTTGATAATATTTTATTGATCTTGAAATTTGGTGCACAACATATTTGACATTTATTTACTACATGCCTTGATTATTCTTCCAATGATAATAATTTGACCAAATTATTCCCAATAAGCGTAAAGGACTATGCTTTAATATGGTTTTATGATATGTCCATATAATCAATGAAAGCATTCAAAACCCTTACCAATCAATTTATAGCAAATTTATTTACCAGCATCACTGAAAATATGTCATAAGCATACATTTCAAATATAAGACAAGGAACCAATAAACCTATCAATAAATATGTATCAAGGTATAATACCTTATTTGGAAAAATGACAAATCTAATGCTTCATGATAAAAGTTGCTTACACCTCTTCATAAGTCCATTATTTTCAAAAAGTTTAAATCTTTTGATAATATATGACATGATATATGTGATCATGAAATGAAAATTATTTATTTAAACAATTTAAAATATGTATCAAATACACCATCTACATTCAATACCAAATTTACCAGGATATCAGGATAAGCCTACATAACCTAAATGGGAAATAACCATAACTATTAATTGAATGTCACAATAACCTAATCATATCATATTATCCAATGTAACTAAGAGATAATTTACATGATTACCTATGTATCTATCTTTTTTACTTAATAATCATGTAGAGTGTCATATTACATCTCTCCCTCCTTTTATAGAGGTTGTTGATTTGAGTCTACCTCTACCTTGAGGACATGATGCCAATTCTTATTGTGACTGTTGACCAAATTTAACTTTTAGGTCAAATTGGGTGCCCTAGGTAAAATCTTTAATTTTAAATGTTTTATGGGTCTAATACATATGTCATAAGGTGTTTTATAGGCTAATTAATGTCATTTTATGTTATATTAGCCTTGGTCCTTAGTTATTTTAGTCCTTTTAGTCATTTTGGCTCATTCTGAGGTCAAACAAGGTGCATTTACTGACTTGTATGGATTTATTTGGAAGTTTAAAGCTATAAAAATGTGATTTAATTTTAAATTTATCCTATGAAGTCTTAATCAACTTTTGGTAACTCAAAGTGGCAGGTTCATTTGAAGAAAAGGCAGTTTTCTTGAGAAATGAGAAGAAAATGGAACTTATACAACCCATGGGGAAGTGTGACACATGGGAAAAGCTTATGGAACATACCATAATATTATAGAAACTCATCCCAACGTTTTTTTCTATAAATTCTATTTTTTTCCCAAAACTGTTCTACTCCATCTTTCTTTCCTAGACATGCAGAAGTGACCTTCAGGTTTTTGCTCAGTACGAACAACTGAATAGGTTTCATGTCAAATTATTTTTAGAGGTTGTATTAAAATTAGATACATTCATTTATATATAAATATTTTTAATAATTATGTCCTTTTATTCATTAACCATCCTCATGAAGTTGACTATATGTTTTTGCTTGATGTTTTGTGCATCCTACAGGTTTTGCCTTGGTTTGAGAAGCTCCATAAAATCCACTTAATTATATTGGTTTAAAATTATTTTTAATATGTAACCTAATTTATCCCATGAATTTTTTTACTTTACAATGTGGTTTTAAGATTCAAGTATCTCAATGTTTCAAAAAGATACACCTTTCTAATTTGTAGGTAGTTTTCACCATTTTTAGGAACTTCATGCTTATTCATGGATTTAGGGGGGTTGTGTTAGGTTAATTTACATGTTTAAAAAAAATTATTTATCTCCATTAACCTTAAAATTCTATTCTCTATATCATACTTCATGATATTTCATTCACATGGATCATGTAGCCTAATTACCCTATCATTATCACACACAGTCAGTCTTAGTAAATCACATGTTTAAAACCTACATGGTATGTCCATACAAGTGTGTTTAAGTTTTTTTAAGACTTTATGTATCCTTTATCATCTTGAATTAGTGATTCAAGAATTTATTTCATTTAAGAGAGAGATTGTGATGTCACGTGTAACATGTGCATTTAGTTTACCATTGATAGGTGCCTACATGAATTTTGAAGCATTGAAATGTGATATAGAAACTTACTCAAGTTATTTATACCATGATCTATTATTTTATATTTTTAAAGAGTGTTAATGTTTTTCATGAGGTCAAGATAATTCTTTATTCCTACCTTTTCAACTTACTGCCTGCATATGGGAGAATGATCACCTACATGGGACAATACAAAGAGCAAGAGCCATGAGAAAAAGGTTGAAACATGTGAATCAACATTCCTTGAAGTCTTTATGTGATACATAGAGCATGTCTGATCCATTTGAGAAGATAAGTTTGCAAATGTAAGTTGTAAACTACTTTTAAGGACTTAATGACACTTTTCAGGCCCACCTTCCAAAAAATGCAAAAAGAAGGGTCCTAAGGGTTTTTGAATATCCTATAAAATGTCTAACATAGAGAGTTATAGCATATATATAGTTGTATTTTGAATACTATACCATAGAAAAGATCCATGAATGTTTTTGAGAGAGGTTGGGAAATGAATATTGGTTTTTAGATGGCTCAAACTTGTCAATTTATGCATTGATAGTAAGCAGTAAAACCTACAGGCCTGAGTTTAAAAGGGACTTTTTTCACCCAAAGCTGCACAATGGCTTATGCATCATGTTTTCAATTTTTCCAATGGTTGAAAGGGTTAATAATTATTTAATATACCACCTAAAATATAATATGCATTCATTATGATTCCTAGACCACTCTTAGTTCATATAGGTTGCCAAAAAAGCCCCCTATAGGCAGACAATGAATTAAACTTTGTGTTTCAGTGGTACTTGATCCCATCTAATGTGAATGTTAGTATGTGTATATAATATATAATACTCATGATCATGGAATATATTTAAACACTATGACTAAGCTTATTAAATCTAATGTATGCACCTACATGGGTCATTAATGTAGAGTATCTCAGTCAATAGAGGGTTTTCAGTTTGTGAGCCAAAAGTGCATATGAAGGGTATAGAGAGGTTAGAATGATGAATAAAGTTTTTCAAAACCTTAATTATGACTATTATTATATTAATAAGCTATAAAAAAATTTAAAATAACTTACACATACCTCTCAAAATCCTAATATACACCTATAGTCAAGTGTGTTTGACTATCTAAGATAGTGACCAGAATAGTAGTGTTTTTGTGTCTAAATGGACCAATCATGAAACATATAAACATATAAAATTTAAATTGAATATAAGGGGTATTATATTATGTGGTGAACAATGTCCTTGAAGCTAAACCATTCACACACCTATAGGTATAGTACCATAATTCAAAAAATCACACTCAATCAAAGCAATACTCAGTCTTGAGAAACTTAAAGTATGGAAAGGTATATGGAAGATTGGAATTGTAATAGAGAATTGTAAAACTTAATTCATAATAAAATTAATGTAATTTAAAAATAATGAGTCAAAAAATATATATAGGACTTAAAACCCATATCATTCAGTCTACAATCCTAAACCCTACTGACAGTGTCTTCACACAAGTTTGTTTTAAGCTTTGGAATAATTGAGAGGTATTTTGAGCTAATCAAGAGATAATTTATGGTGCATATGGTCTCCATAACTTTTATAAACCCATAAAATATTCACATTCATCTAAGTAAATAGGCAAGTGCCCTAGGTTTTGTCTTAGATAGAGGGAACTTCCATTATGATCAGACTAACATGTTTTAAATAAAGTGAGTGATGAGATGAGATAGGATTTAAGTGAACCCTTAAATAAAGTTTATGAAGTTGTAACACACTCATGGTAACATGTAAATTACTTCACATAAGGAGTTAACCCAATATAGTTCTCTGGACCATTAGGTTTGCAAGTAGGCATAAAGGCAATGTTTTGGCCTAAAACACAAAAAAGAGATCACCTTTATTTATGTACTTAAGTATGCTTCCAAACTATATGAAAATGTTTTTTAGACAGTATAAAATTTAATAAATTATATAATTTTTATGGGAAACCATGAGGATCTATTTTGGGCTTCAAGGGCTACTCAAGCCTATCTAAGATAACTAGGTCTAAAGTTCTAATGAGGGGCCAACTTTATTTCTAACATTGGTAAAGAATTAAAATTAATTTGATAATGTTATTATTATCTTAATATAATTAATAAATCTTTTTTAATTCAAGAAAAACCATAGAAGAAGGCATTTTTAGGCTTTAGGATAAATCCAGCTTGTTGGAATGGAGGAAGGAGCTCGATAAGATAAGTTCAAATGCTCACATCTTCTTGAAGGGTTTACATGAATTACAAGGGAGTTAAAGGATGTTACAAAAAATATTTAACTATGAATTTATGTAATTTATTTTCAATTTGGATGTCATAACTTTAAGAACAAACCTTAAGAATGAAAATTGCTCAAAACCCTTACAAAATCTTCTTAGTGACCAATTTGGAGAAATAGAGTTGGATAGATGATATAATCACATATTTTGACCATGAAAAATATTTTACCTTTTATAGGTCTAAATTAGGCTCCCTCTCATTATTTTTATATGTACAAAGTCTGTACAGACATGGTATAAATAGGGTATTTATGATAATGTTTTATGTTTATCAAGTTTTCTAAGGAGTATGAGGACCAAAAAAAAATATGAGGAATATTTAGAATTTTTATAACTCCAAATTTTCATTTAACACCTTTTAAATACTTATAATTATGCAAAGAGTAGCTTTCATCTGAGGCAGTCAAAATTGGCCTGTTGGATAAGTTAGTGAGAAAGGTGGAGATCTTCAAGTGAGGTGATTTTAAAGTGTCATTGATGATTATAAGGACATGGAGAGTATTAATAGGTTTCATACACTCCCTACCATATATTTTAATGATAAATTTATTTCAATTTTGATTCTATGTGTGTAGGGTGTATGGAAGAGGAGTTTTATTAATAACAGATGATGATAGCTCATTTTGGGATGATTTTAGAGGAAAAAGCATGCAAACAATTCATAGAGATGAATGTATAAAATCCATCCCATTCATTATAATCATAATAATTTTATTTAATCAATTTTTGGATATTCAAATAGGTCCAAATAATTAAGATAATTTTATGAGCCAGAATGAGGAATCTTATGCCACTTTGAAAGAGTTTGATGACTTGGATGGACACTTACGCTTCTTGACCATGTATGGTTCATCCCATATAATCTTATAATGAAAAATTATATTATTATATAAGCTTTAAAACTATCCTTGTGACTCTTGGACTTCTCTCTCTTCTTCTCTCTATCTAGTTATATAAGAACTAGCGATTTTGGCCTTAGTAATCTATGCTCCTCTTGAGTATGGTAAAGCCCTACTCATTTGTATACCATTTGATAAATAAGACTACTAATTTTGACCTCTTCATGACTATTATTAGTGTGTTATAATTTAATTTTGGATCTTGCTGAATGAATACTATGGATTCTTAAGCATGTTGTCTCATTCTTACATCCTATTTGTTGTTGGAAAGCTTCTTCTTGCAAGGAATATGAAGTATTCTAGGAAATGTCAAGTATTGAGTGAGTTAGTATTTTAATTAGCATCACTAAAGGCCTCTTGTATAGTAATCCTATCTTTTCACATTCATCCATAACCTAATAATGTAACATTGATGTGAGAAGATGCAGATTGGAGAAGTTTATGTTCATTTTGTCCCTTAATTTCATGTGTAGCATGTTGTTGGTAGGAAATCATCATCTAATTTGGTGTACCATCCCCTTATGATAGTTTTATTTAATTTTTATCTCTCCTTTTTCACCTTAAATTTTAGGGTTAGTTTCAAACCAAATTGGTACATCAAGGAAGATAACCCTATCTATATATTCACCTTATCCTTAAGCTACCTAAAAGCCTAGGGGTGTTTCCATTGTGCCACTTGGATGAAGAGAGATTTTCCATCTCCTCAAATGGTGAAAATTAAAGTGACAATATTTTTTGGCATCCCTAGTGGGACTCTTGGTGTAATAAGTTGAGAGATTTTTAATGTTGTCTCTCAACAATAAGCCCTGGGGGGCATCTATCAAAGCATCAATGATGACTCCAAAAATACATCAACTAGTCAAGTAGCCTAGGTTTTCCTTTAGATATTGTTGGTAAAAAAAAAATTTCTTGATTTCAATGAGCTTTCAAGGATATTTTTAGTGTTGATATTTGTCTTGCACAAGTTGGTGAGACATTTAAATCTTGTGCTATTCCCTATCAACAAGATCAAGTTATTAACCAGCCTTGGTGTGATTCTTACCAATCTTGTAATGACCATTTACAACCCTATAATTATGCTTATTACCACTATATAAATCCTTTTCATGAGTTGTATTATTCCTATATCCAACCTCCTCAATATCTTTCTTATCCTAATCAACATAGCCACTTCTCAACTTCATCCATTTCCACCTTCAAAAAAACACTTTTGTGATATGAGAGGTACATGTTGGAGCTTGATACTCTAAGGGGATGTGATCAAGAGGTTCCTAGTCATCGTATTCATAAGGTTAGATATGCATTATAGTTGATCAAAAGATATTGGGTACCTATTATGAGAGCCAATTGACAAAGGCTCATAAGTGAGATGCTTGATGTGAGTGGCCTAGTTTCTTGTTTAGAATAAAGGCTAAGAGTTCATGAAAGGAAACCTCACCAAACCTATTAGCCTTCATATCCACTTACCCAAGTTTCCTATCAGCCATATTTGATCCCTACTCATGAGCCCAATCAAGGATACCAAAGTTATCATTTTCTAAATTAGTTAGAGGAAAGTGTTGAAAGGAGAAACTTTATGTTTGAAGCCAATATTGATAGGCAGATTGATTTGACTAATATTCATATGCATTAGTCCATGTTAGAATCAAATAAAGTGGATTTCAAGTCCTCATTACCCTCTCAAGTAGAGACCTCTAGATATGCCATTCCAAGTTGGAGACAAGGTGGAGATTACAAGCATAAGGATATTCTAAGTTCCTTGAATACTTCATCCAACCCTCAATTTATATCACCACCTAAAAAAGAGAATCATAATCCTAATATAATAATCTAGAACAAGATAATGGAGTAATGGGGAAGGAAAGAGGATAAAATTCTTGATAAAGAGTGTGAAGTTGAAAAGGAGCTTAATCTTAAACAAACCCCTCCCACCCTTCCTCAATAAATATTGTATCCTCCATATGAGCCCTCTTATACTCTTTTTCCTCATGATGATGCATATTAACTTCAAGAGATACTTTTCCAAGAGAATATATCCAATTAGATTGAAGAGTTAGAGGCAAAGATGAAATTGCTAAGTCAAGATGAGATTAAAGGTTTAGACCTAAAATAAGATCCTATGCCTAAACACACCCCATATACCCTTCCTCAAGAGATACCTTAAGCTAAATAATATGTGAATGAAGTGTTTTTAAAGTGTAAGAAATAAAATAAAGTGGTTTTATCCCAAATTCTACCTCCCTTTCCTCAATAACTTCCAAAAAAATCCCCTACATCTGACTCCCAATCTGATTTTGAGCTCTATGTACCACCTCCACCAAATAGTTCATTTTGTCCTCACCCCATCACAATTTGACTTGATGGAATTTTGGTATGGGAACCTAAAGAGGAGAAGTTTGTTGAAAAAAAATTATAACTCTTTTTTTGAGGAAAACCTAGTTCCTTGGTAGGCTCATTAGACCAAGTCACGTGACTTCAAGATGCCTAGTCTTAGAATCACATATAAGGAGATGGAAGATCTTGTAGACTTGAGAATCAAAGTCATGATGTGATATCTGAGACATAATTTGAGATCCCTAAAGAGGTCTTATGTTTTGAGGAAGATGCGATACCTTGTGTCGAGTATTCTTGTTTGGTTTATGATGAATAATACCTTCATTGTGTTGAATAAATAATCTTGGATGAAGACCTTTTGGATTATAATGAAGATAATGAAGGATCTTCTCTTATTTTTACCCTTCGTGATGCTAATCAAAAGGAAGATGAAGATCCATGGTAAAATTTTGAAAACATTTGAAATGATTTTGAGTCTCTTAAGGGGTCTACCATTTCATTGGAGATGCATACAAATGACAATGAACAAGATGAAATTGCCCAACATGTCAAAAATGGGCAATATAAAGTTCCTAATCAGACTTTGGATGACTTTTTTGAAGCCATTGGATCAAGATACACTTCTCTTCAAGGAGGATATGATTTGGTCAAAGATGGATAGGGCAATTTTGGCACTCTAGTAAGTATATAAATGAAAAGAAATCTTTCAAATATGTCCTTTCAATAACCATATATATTTCATTATGACATATTTGAAGTCATCAAGATGGGATATAAACCTCTCAATCAGTTGGGAGAAACACATCAGATCTTGAAGGTGGAACAATCTCCTATTAGCCTCAATATTATAAGGAATAACAAGCCAATCCTCTTGAATCCATGCCTAAAAAGAAGATGCAAGTTGACCATGAGATGAAGAGGTGATAGAAGTATGATGTGAACATGTTAAATATTAATATATCTATATTTGAAACCTATTTAATGATGATTTTCTTATTAGCAGATCAAGTGAACTACCAAGGAATAGGTCTAATCTACAAAGCACCCAATCCAAGGAGAAACATGTTTGGCACTATGATATATCTCATCATGAATATGATTCAATAAGTTTTCCTTTTTATCCTAGAAAGGAAGTATGTTTAGTTTCTATTTGTGCATAATAGTTTCTCTTTGATTTCCCTAAGTTCCTTGAGAACATGTGTGTGTGTGTATGTATCTTGTTACTATGTTTAATTTACTTGTGTGTGTCCTTTGTTTTATGTGGTTGGGGTAATTAGCTGTCTTGTATTAAATAAATTCCTATTGTTAAATTACTCTTGTTGTGTCTTAAAATTCAAATGACTCCCTATGCCTAATGGAAAGATAAGGTTAATGGTCTAGTTAGCATAGCAGGTGTAATACCACTATGAGTCACCAATTTATTGACCACATTTTAGTTTTGGGTCAAATTGCCCCCCCTAGGTAAACTATTTGCTTTTATATGTTCTATGGGTCCAATACATATGTCACAAGGTGTTTTATAGGCTAATTAATGTCTTTTGATGTTATAATAGCCTTGGTCCTTAGTAATTTTAGTACTTTTAGTCATTTTAGATCATTTTGAGGTCAAAAAGGTCCATTTAATGACTTATAAAGATTTATTGAGGAGTGTGAAGGTTTAAAAAGGTGATTTTATATTACATGTGTTTTAGAAGTCTTAATCAACTATTGATAACCATGGCAATTTTATTAGAAGAAAAAGTAGTTTTCTTGAGAAAGGAAAAGAAAATAGCACTTCTACATCCAATGGGGAAGTGTTACACATGGTAAAATCTCATGGAATGTCCCTTAATGTTACCCACACTCATAACAATGTTTTATTTTCTCTAAAAGTGCCATTTTTGGCCCAAAACCATTCTTCTCCATCTTTGTTTTCCTAGAGATGCAAAAGTGACCTTCAGATTTTGGCTCAGTATGGAAAATTGATGAGGTTTCAGTCAAATTATTATTTGATTTTTTAGTAAACTTAGATACCTTAGTTTCCATATAAACATTTTTAATAATGGTGGCCTTTTCTTCATAAACCATACTCATGAAGTTGAATGTACTTTTTTGCCTACTATTTCATGCACCCTACGGGTTTTGCCTTGGTTTGATTAGCTCTGTATAGTTACATTGATGATATTAGTTATATAATATTTTAAATATGTCCCCTGATGTCTCTAATTCATTTTTTCACATTAAAATGTGCTTGGATTAGTAAATTACCTCAAATTTGCAAGAAGATACACCTTTCTAAGTTGCTGGCAGTTTTCAACATTTTTAGGAACTTCATGCTTATTCATGGATTCAAGTGGATTGTGTTAAGTTAATTTAAATGTTTAAAAATTTATATTTATCTCCCTTCACCTTCAAACTCCATTCTCCATATCATACTTCATGATATTACATTCAAAAATATCATATAGCTTGTTTGCCCTATCACTATCACACACAGTCAGTCTTGGTAAATCACATGTTTGAAACCTACATGGCATGTCCATCAAGGTGTGTTTAAGGTTTTTTAAGCCTTTTTTATCCTTTATAATCTTAAAATAGTGAGTCAATCCTTTATTTTATTCAATAGAGAGAGACTATGATGTCATGTGCAACATTTACATCATTTTGCTATTGACAGGTGCTTACAGGGGTTTTCAAGCATTGAAATGATATATAGAAAATCTCATCAAGTTATTCATACCATGATATATTGATTGATATTGTTAAATATCATATATTTTTTTCATGATTTAAAGATAATGATTGTTTCCTACCTTTCTAACTTACTGCTTGCAAATGGGAGAATGGTCACTTACAGATGATAATACAGAGAGCAAGAGCCATGAGATAGAGGTTGAAACATGTGAAGAAAATTTACTTGAAGTCTTGATGTGGTATAAATAGAATGGATGATATATTTTAGAATATAATTTGGCAAATACAGGTTGGAAACTAACTCTAAGAACTCAATGACACTGTTCAAGCCCACCTTCCCAAAAATGCAAAAATAGAGGTCCCAAGGGTTTTTGAATATCCTATAACATGTATACCATAGAGATTTAGACCATATAGATAGGATAAATTTTAATCCTATATCATATAAAATATCCATGAAATTTTTGGAGAGAGGATGGGAAATGAAGAGTAGTGTTTAGATGGCTCAAACTTGTCAATTTATGCACTGATAGTAGGTAGTGAAACTTACAGGCCAAATTCTAAAATGGACTTTTTCACCCAAAGTTTCAAAATGGATTATTAACCCTATTTTGAATTTTTTAAATGGTTTAAAGGGGTAATCATGATTTAAGATACTATCTTAAAAAGGATGTGAATTTTAGTTTTCTTCCTAGACCACTCTCCGTTCATACAAGTTGCCAAAAAATCCCACTTACATGCAGACAATGAACTAAGCTTGGCATTTCAGTGGTATTTAAACCCATCTCAAGTGAATGACAGTATGATTATATAATAGGTGATCATATTATAATTTAAGGCCTTGAAACATTATGAATAATCTCATTGAAGCTAATGTATGCACCTATAGGGGTCATCAAGGCATAGTATCTCAGTTAATAGAGGGTTTTAAGTTTGTGAGCCAAAAGTGCATATGAAGGGTATAAAGAGGTTATAATGATGAATAATTTTTTTTAGTACCTTAATTATGACTAGGATGATCTCCATAAGCTATAAACAACATAAAATAACTTACACAAACCTCTCAAAATCTTAGTATACAAGTACAGTCAACTGTGTTTGACTATCTAAGACAGTGAGCAAAATAATAGTGTTCTGGTGTGTGAATGGCCCAAACATGAAAAATATAGACATAAAAAATGTAAATTTACTCTAAGGGGTATCATAGTATGTGTTTTAAAATTTCCTAAAATCCAAACCTTGTATACACCTATATGTACAACACCATAAGGCAAAATAGCATAGTCAGTCAAAGTAACACTCACTCATGAGAAGTTTAATGTATGAAAATGTATATGAAAGATTAGAGTGGTAAGAGAGAATGAGAAAACTTAACTCATTTTCATAGTGATCTCATTGAACCATCATTAGTTAGAAACAATCAAATAAAGGACAAAAAGCCTATATCATATAGTCTACAGTCCTAAACCATGCTAACATTCTCTTCACATAAGTCTATTTTAAGCTCTGGATGAATTGAGAGGTATTCTGACCTGATCAAGAGATAATTTTTGGTGTATAGGGTATCCATCACATGGATCACCCTATCAAATATTCACATTCATATGAGGAAATAAGGGAGTTCCCTCTATTTTGCTTAGACAGAGGGCACTCCCCTTGTGATTAGATTAACACATTTTGAGGAAAGTGAGTGATGAGATGAGAAAAGAGTTAAATGAAAATTTAAAGGATGTTTGTGAATTTGGAACACACTCTAGATAAAATGAGAATTAATTCACATAGGGAGTGAACAAAACATAAAGCTTTGGACCATTAGGTTTGCAAGTAGGCCTAAAGGCAAGGTGTTAGCCTAGAACCCAAACAAGAGATTACCTTTATTTATAGCCTTAAGTATTCTTCCCAATATATTGTAACATTTTTTTGGGACCATATAATTTTTTTTTAATCATATATTTTTTAGGGGAAACCATGAGGAGCCATTTTGGGCTTCAAGGACAACTCAGACCTATTAAGCATAATTGGGCCTAAAGTTCAAATGAGGGACCAACTTCCATTCTAACCTTTGTAGAGAATTAAAATTAATTTTATAATTTTCTTATGATATTAATATAAGTATTAAATATTTTTTAAGTCATAAATCCACAATGGAATCCATTTTTGTACTTGAAGACAATTCAAGCTTGTTGGAATGGAGGAAGGAGCTCGATAAGAGAAGTTCAAATGCTCACATCTTCTTGAAGGGTTGGCATGAATGCCAAGGGAGTGAAATGATGTTAGAATATATATTTATCTATGAATTTGTGGATTTTTTTTTCATGTTTGAAATCAAAACTTTATGAACAAACCTTAAGAACAAAAACTGCTCAAAACCCTTATAAACCCTTCCTAGTAACCAGTTTGGAGAAATGGAGCTGGATAGAATATATAATTGTATATTTTGACCATGAAACATGTTAAAAATTTAATGTTAATCACTCATAATCCATACCTTTCTTTTTAGTTGTATAGAATTTGTACAGACATGGCATAAATAAGGTATTTTTGACCATTTTTTGTGTTTTACATCTTATATAAGGATTCTGGGGATGAAACCAAATTTAAAAGGAATATTTAGACTTTTTATAACTTTTAATTTTAATTTCAAGACTTATAAAAATTTATAATTATGAAAATATTAGCTTTCATCTTATCTAGTCAAAATTGGCCTAGTGGACAAGCTAGTGAGAAAGGTGGATATCTTCAAGTGATGTGATTTTAATGTGTCCTTGATTGTTATAAGGAAATTTAGGGTCTTTAAAAGTTTCATATATTCCCTAACATGAATTTTTATCAGAAAAAAAATCCAATTTTGATTCCAAGTATGCAACATGCATGGAAGAGGAGTTTTCTTAACAACAGATGATGATAGCTCATTTTGAGATGATTTTAAAGGACCGATCATGAAACCAATGAATGGAGAGGAATGTATAAAATACATAACCTTAATTACAATCATCAAAACTATACCTAATTAGTTTTTGGACACTCAAATAGGTTCAAATCATGAAGGCATTGTTTTGAGCCAAAATGAGAAATATTATACCACTTTGCAAGAGTTTGATGACTTGGATGGACACTTGGGAATATTTAACTTACATGGTTAATCCAATATCATCTTCTCATGCACAATTAATTTATTATATCATATTTACAAGTGTCCTTCTCTCTCTCTCTCTCTCTCTCTCTCTCTCTCTCTCTCTCTCTCTCTCTCTCTCTCTCTCTCTCTCTCTCTCTCTCTCTCTCTCTCTCTCTCTCTCTCTCTCTCTCTCTCTCTCACACACACACACACACACACACACACACACACACACACAACTAGCCATTTTGGCCATCGTAATCTATGTTCCTCCTCAGTATGGCAAAGCCATACTCATTTTCATACCATTTGATATATAATAATACTAATTCTCACCTATTAATTACTATTATTAGTGTGTTTTAAATGAATTTTTAATCTTTCTTAGTGAATACTATGTATTCCATAGCATGTTATCTCATTTTTTCATCCTATTTACAATTGGAAAGATTATTCTTGTAGGGACTATGAAGTGTTCTAGTAAATATCAAGTATATAGAGAGTTAGTATTTTAATTAGTTCCATTCGAGGCCTCCTGTCTAGTCCTTCTAGATTTTCACATTCATCTACAACCTCATAATGTAATATTGATGTGAGAAGATGTAGATTGGAGAAGTGTATGTTTAGTTTGTCCCTCAATTTCATGTGTAATATGTTGTTGGTAGGAAGTCATTATATAATTTGGTGTATCACACCCCTTAGGATAGTTTGATTTTAGTTTTATCTATCTCTTTTCACCCCAAAGTTTAGGTGTAGTTGCAATCCAAATTGGTACATAAAAGGAGCTAGCCCTATGTAGAGATTCACCTCATCCTTGGGCTACCCACAAGCCTAGAGGTGTTTCCATTATGCCACTTGGATGAAGAGATCTTTTACATCTACTCAAAGGGTAAAAATCCAAGTGAAAATAATAACTATCACCAAGGACCTAGGAAATTTAAAAATAGATGTTTAACGTTGTAACATAATATCCAATATCTCATCAATACTCAACATATTACCTTTAATGATCCTCAAAATGATTCATGGTCATACCCTGGTGACTATCATAACCAAAATATCTTCAATGAACCTTTACAAGATGATTATAAGAAATCTCTAGAATATCAAATGGAATAGCATGCACATCCTCCTCCATCACATTATGGGAACCCATTATATGATATTACTAGTTTAATTCACTAACATATGCCTCATTTGGTTTATAAACCATCTATTACATTTGATTATAGTGAAATTGTGAATGATGACTTAGATCTTGACTCATTTTTATAAAAAAAACATACATTGATCATCAACCTATCCATAGTTTCATGGTTGATAATGGTTCTAGTGAGAACATATGCACTATGACATTAATCACATATGTTGGATATATACATTATGATTTATGATCTTCAAAAAAAATGATCAAATCATTTGATGGGACATCCTAACACATTATTGGTGAGATTGATTTTCCTTTACAACTTGGTCCAACACATGTGGTCACTACCTTATTAATTATATGATACATGAGAGTCTTTGTTATGTTATTATGATGACTTTGGATACATAATATTTGTGTTGTACCTTACACAATGCATGACATATTAAATACATTCATACCAATGAGATAATAAAAGTTTAAGAAATTCAATATGAATATCTACTTCAACAGGAGAATTTTATTCCTAGATAACTAATTACAAAATCTACTAAGTTAAGTTATCCATAAAAGTGTAATAAATAATAAATCCCCTTTCATAGTTCACCCATACTTGAGATGCCTTTGCACTAGACATATATAGTGGATTCCATAGAATCCTCATTTACTACAACGTGACCTACCAAGTTATAAAGTGAAACTAGATATGTTCCAATTGATTCTACTCTAAATCAACCACAAAGCATGCAATAATGGGTTTCACAAACCACTATACCTTCTTCTACTGATTCATGACCACATAGTATTACCGATTCTCTAATTCTATATATGACACATATACATGCTTCTTTACAGGGAGGAAGCCTAGAAGATACTTATCAAACATTGTATTATTCAAGGATATACACTTGGTAAGAAGGTGTGGTTGGGTATGGATCTACATAACCTCCTCCTCACTCCTATGCTAGTCAAAATCATTGGCTCTTTTGTCACACAAAATGTATGGAAGACCTGGGAGAAGCTTAAATCTCACCTAGTCTAGGTTGGTGATGGATTCAAGAATGGCCTTTCCATTAATTCTCAATGCCTCTGGTGGTCTCCCATTCTTAATTAACATAATGTTCCCTTTGCCATGGTTCCCTAGATAAAAAGTCTCAAATTTTTTATAAATGGTATTAAGTTAATAGGGGATCTTTTCTATAAACTATCTTAAGACTGGTTGTATTGGAATCTTGTGAAAACTAGGTTCTAACTTAACAATGATGATAAAGACTCTATTCTAGAAATTCAGAATGGCATATCTAAGGAGTATCTTCATAATATTAGAGTTTCTTCTCTCACCCCATGGTGGAGGGATTGGAACTAGCCTATTTCCACTCCTTTTTATCGCTATTACCCTAGGTTGGGGTATAACTTTATTGCCCCTCAATAGTTAGATATAAAAGCACTCAACATGCATTGGTCTCTCAATTATCTTCATCATGTCTGGCTAAGGATGTTTAATAATATTTGGATGGCTTTCTTGGATCCCAAAAAACCACACTTTCTCTGGTGCATTATGTACCATGGGCTCCCTATTGGAGATAGGATCAAGCATATGGGTGTTCATAATCCCACTTGTCATGCTTCCCACCACCCAAAAACCACTAAACACTTTTTTTGGTTTTATCCTCATGCAAATACTATCTAGACATGGATCCATTCCCTCTTAAAACCCTTTAGAACTAAAATTTTCACCTAGAAAATGGCTCTTTTGGGGGACTCATCCTTGCTTCTTACAAGATATAATAGATTTTGCTAGATTTTTTGCACTGATATTTTATATCAAATCTAGAAATCTAGAAATAAAGCTTGTTTTAATGTAGAACCTGTAGAAACTAGTTTTTCAATTTCTAACAAATGAAGAAATTACGTTTGGATCTACACCATTTTCAAGAGCTACTAGACAACTGGGGCAATGCCCCTTGTCCTATCAGTTTAGAGCCACTCAATCACACTCCACCTCGGGGATGTGGTAGAGGTGACATGTATCCTTGATCTCAAAGCTAATTATTCCAGAGCCAGAGGAGCTCCTCTCCTCTCTCTCACTAGACATCTCCTGGGCATGGGGTGACTTAATTTCTAGGTGGCTCATCACGTCATGATAGTGGTAGTGGAGAAGTCTGGTTGGCTCCTCAATAGCACAAGTTTCTACATATGGCGCTTGTCATTTCTCTACCTCAACATAATTATAAGAAGCCATAATAGTCTACAAAATAGCAATAAAATGATGGGTTAGAGCCTCTACCTTTGGATGAGAACCCCCCAGCTAATGGGGGGTGGGGATGGAAGCCCCAAGACCCTCCATCACCTCTGCTACTTGCCTTCATGTTTGATATTGTGGCATAATGTTTGTGTTACTTTTTTTCTCCTTTTTGGTTGTTAGTGCATATGTGCTAGACTCTCAGGCTATCCTAGCCTTCTAGTTGTTTTTTCTACTTTATTGGGTCTTGTATAGCCTAGTTTGATTTTGGGATATAACTTTTTCACCAATTTTTTTCTATGACTAGCTGTATTTTATTTGATAAAGTTTGTTTTTATATAATAAAGTATGTTTTTCATATATATATATATATATATATATATATATATATATATATATATATAAACTTGTAAAAAAAAAAGTATTAGTCTAATATACCATCTTTAAAACTTACAAAAATTGAATAAACAATTATGAATTAGTCATTAATAATACATTAAAAATAATTTATAAAATATAAAAATTTGGTTATAAATAAATGCAATAATCTTGATTCAATACCTTAAAACTTAAATAGAGATAATTAACAAATTTTCATTGACAATAAAACGTAAGAAGAATTTAATAAATCATTATTTATAAATAATAATTTTAATCATAAATCAATAATTCAAAATGTAAACAAATGTAATTAATAAAACATTATTCACAATAAAAATTACAAATAATCATTGAATTTAATATTGTTTTGGACATTTGTTTAATTTAAAAATACTAAGAACTAATTGTCACAATCCATTTTAATTGGTTAAGAGTACATTATTAAATTAAAAAAATATTAAAATTACAATTTTAAAGATTTTAGGTTATATAATTAGTTAGTAATTTTAAAAAAAATTAAGTTAAATTTTTTTCGATGTTTTTGGATAAAACTATGTTTTAATTTTTTGACTGATATTTTTGTTCATACTCCATGAACCATCATTAAGGTGAGATAATGAATAGATAGGTTTGGAGACTTAGCTATCTTTTTATAAATATAATAGTGAAGCAAGGTGCTAACATTGCTAGTGATGAGAGTGGGGACACCTCAAAGGGAAATAAAATTGAAATTAAAATTAAAATAAGTAGAGAGGTTTGAAACATTAATAAAATTTAGAATTTGAAATATATATATATATATATATATATATATATATATGAGTTGCAATTATAAAATTATAAAATAAAAATTAAATTTACAAAGTATAAATTATAAAAGAATAAGTCATTATAGTTTTTAATATGTCTAATTTATAATAATAAATTAAGATTTATAATTATAATATATAAATTTGAATTATTAATTATTATTTGATGATTAACAATTTTAAAATGACAAGATGACCGATGTAATTACAATTTTTTAAATTCCGAGTTGAATTATTAATTATAAATTATAAATTATGTCTTAAGAAGTTAAGATTGTAAATTATAAGTTGTCAATTATAAATTATCATTGTAAATTGTAATTTATAATTTTAGTTATTGTATTGATAGGTGTTCCTACAATAGCATCTCAGGGTGAAGGTTGGGAGCTATAATGGTGTGAGAATGTGAACATTTAATTATTTACAAGATGATAACATAAACTATTAAAAAAAAAATTAATTATTTCAAAGTACATAATATTAAATAAAAAATAAAACAACTAACATAACATAAGGGTTTAAAAAATTAATAAATATATAAATACAAACAAATTCAAACCAAAAAATAAATAAAAATGTAAAGTAGAGCAATGAAAATAAAAATTAAAGAAGAGTAAAAAAATAAGGTAAATTGAAATGTCACTCCATATTGTGGAGATAAATTACATACTTTTAAAATAAATAATCATATTAACATATCATATATATTATTACATCATATTTATTAATAATCATAATAATAAATTTTAAAACTAAATTATCATAAAAAATATTATAGCACAAATAATCATAATTAATTTATGAGTAATATATCAATTTTACTACATTATATTTATAAATAATTAGACAATCATAACTAACAATTATATTTATAAATGATTGTAAAATGTAGACAACTAAATTTTATTTAGTGTTAAAATACACATAAAATTTATTAATCATTCTTCTTAAATTAATAAATAATATTTATTTATAAAATCAAATAATTGATTAATTCAAGCATTTTGAATAGGTCAAATGTGCAGTTTTTAATCTTTATTTTTATTATTTAAAACTAGACTTCCCACCTATTCAAACCTCTCCCACTTTTTTATCCAAACCAAATCCGTAAAAATATCCACCTCTTATGACTCCTCCCCTGATTTATCAAGCCATTTTGACTAAGTCTTATAGAGTCAGCCAACCACCCCCAATCTTTCCTCAACTAGGTTGAAAATGTCTCCATCCTCATTGATGAGGACCCTTCCTCAATCAATGATCATTTGGATCATTAAAAAATTCCAAATGATCCTCCACCATTGGGTCCTTTTCTAGGCTTCTATAAATAATCTTGAAAATCTCCATTTTCAACCATCACATTCATACTCATAATCATAATTGTATCTTTTGCAATCAATAAATATTGCACCCAAAGTGAATAAAATTCATCCATTTGTAACAAAATGCTTTCCATTATTTATTTATATTAGACAAGTGAGAACCACATCCTTGATAGAGAAAATTGGATTCAAATCATAATGGAGGATTCTTGTATTCAAGCTGTGAAGTTTTGATTATTGTTTTCTTCTTTTGTTTCTCTAGATTAGTTGAATTTAACTTTGATTAGATTACTTCATTGTCTTTGCATATCTAAATTTGTTCATACATTTATGGCATGCTCAGTTAGAATTACCCACATATTTTTAATCTTCTTTTCTTTTTATTTTGCACATGGATAACAATGTTTTTGTGGTTTTTGTTATTTTTGCTTATCTTCTATGTTTAATCTTTCTTATTTTTTGAGATGGTATGGACTGCAGGATGATGTCATGGAATTTCTATTCAGATGTGTATGATTTCTTTCATAACAATGAATTTGGAGAACCTTGTAGTGAAGTTGACAAACCTTATAGAGAAATGATTCTACCTTAAAATGAAATTGCCAAACTTTGCAGTGAAATTATTCTACCTTGAATAAAAATCACCAAACCTTGTAGAAAAATAGTTCTACCTTATAGTGAAATTTCCAAACCTTGTAGTGAAATCGTTCTACCTTGTAGTGAAATCATTTTACCTTGTAGTGAAATTGCTAAACCATATAGTGAAATTGTTTTACCTTGTTGATAAAGTGTTATACCTTGCATCAAAATCACTAAACCTTGTAGCGAAATCATTCTACCTTGTAGTGAAATTTAAAAACTTTGCAGTGAAATCATTCAATAACCATGAAATATTCTCTCTTTTGATTTGTGTTATATTTGTTTTCCTGCATTATCATTTTTCAATTTTGATTTTCTAATTTGACTTTGTAACAACATTTTTTTAAAAGAGATTTTTTTTTTAATTTATTTTTCATGGTTTTTCACTTGTTTATTGCAGGTTATCTCATTTCTCAGCATAGGTAAATAATCTAACACCTTATTTTTAGGATGTTTGCTAAAGAGAATTAGTATAAAATTCATTTTTTCTTGTTGCTAACATTCTTATTTTTATTTTCTCATTTCTTAGTAATTACATCACTTTTATTTCAATATATTTATTTATAGTTGTGAAATATGCATATGCTTTTTCCTTGGTGCTATGTTGGTAACGATACCTAAAAATAAAAAATGAGTGTCTACTTCTTTATTTTTCTTTTCTTAGGGGCTCTATTGATCATGTATTTTACCACCATGCAATAGGAAAACCTCATTTATTGATGGGGTATATAAATCAGGATTCAACTATTTAAATTGCCTAAGTGGTTGTTTATTTTAAGTATATCATGATATGAGGGGCTTTCATGCTTCAATACCTAAGGTTTCACTAGCTAACTTGAAATATAATATTAGTGATTGTAAATACATTGAGACCCCTAACACTATGATGGGCACATTGAGACCCCTATTAATCATCCATTATCATTTCCTAATATTTCCATTCAATATCCTACAATTGTCAATTGAGACTGATAAAATCAAAATTTACATCCTTTTTCCATAATTGAATCATAATGTGCAATCATTAACTTAAAAATGTTACTATCATTCATGGGTAAATTTTACATTACATCATCACTTCTCTGCTTGTATTGAGAGAACTATATATGGTATGATATCCACACAAACATTATCTAAGTGGGTTATGTAGGCAAGGCTTAGAGACATGTGGTCTCTAGGGTTAGTTTAGCCACCATCATTAATCCAATCTATTGCATCCATATTTTCTACTATCATTTAATCAAAATTCTATATCTCCTTATTTATGCTTGCAAATATTATTTTTTGTAAATCTTTATCACAAATCACACAATCTATATTTTTCATTTTTTAGCCTATGGCTTACCATCATTAGGATATACTATTCCCACATCCACTCTTGAGACCCTTGAGTATGAGCATAATCCAATCTTGTAGTCTATAAAGTGGGAAATGTACTTTTTCCAATATCTTTCTCTAGCATTTAACAGCTAGGGGTAAATAATTTTATGTGTATCCTCTACAATTTAGCAAACATTAGTAGTGAGATAAGTATTTGTATTATTAATGATAGTTTTCTCATTTCCATTCTTCCATAATACTCATTCTTCATCCATTTTTTAAAATTTTAGCGACATTAAATCAATTTATTCCAGATTTGTATTCAAAATCTTGCAATCATTTATCAATGTAAAATCTATAATCATTTTCAAAATTAATACTATTTTTTTATCTATACATCCACAGTTTATTATTGATAGGAAATATTCTTCTTACACCTGCTTAATTGACCCTTGAGTCATTAGCAAACAATAATGAGCGTGAAACTTTTGAGTGGTTAAATTGTTGATTTCTAAATCCATACTCTAGTTTTACTTAACTAGGAGAAACCCTTTTATGTTACCAATATCTTACAAATTTGACATCAATCTTAAAATAATTTAATTTTTTTATTCCATTTAATTGTTTTATCTTTTCATCAATTTTGAACATTTTTCCATTTATCATACAAACCCTCAAGGGGAATCATCACACTCATTTTCATTCATTTGAGACAAATTTATACTTTTCTATCATCAACACTCTACTTATTCTATTCTTAAAGATAGTATTTCTTTGTAACACCATTTCAAAGAAGAGAAAATGTAGACACATAAATCTTATTTAGTATCAAAATACATCTAAAATTTATTAATCATTCTTCTTAAATTAATAAATAACATTTCTTCCTAAAATCAAATAATTGATTAATTCAAACAATTTGATTAAGTCAATTGTACACATTTTAATCTTTATTTTTATTATTTAAAATATGATTTTTCACCTATTAAAACCTCTCACACCTTTTTCTCCCTCATCCAAACCAAATACATAAAAATATCCACATCTTATTACTCCTCCCTTGAGTTGTCAAGCTATTTTGATTAAGTATTTTTGAGTCATCCAACAACCCCCACTCTTTCCTCATCTAGGTTAAAAAGGTCTCCATCTTCATGGATGAGGACTCATCCTCAACCATTGATCATTTAGAGAATTAAAAGAATCCAAATGATTCTCCACTGTTGGATCTTATTTCAAGTTTTGTAAATAAGATTGAAAAACTTCATTTTAAACCATCACAATAATACTCATAATCATATTTTTTTTAATAAATAAATATTAGACCCAAAGCAAATCAAAGCTAATAAAATTCATCTTTTTGAACCAAAACACTTCCCGTTCTCTCTTTGCATTAGAGGAGTGAGCACCACATTCTTGATAAAGCAAACATGATTCAAATCGTAATGGGAGATTCTTGTATTAAAGTTGTGAATTTTGATTGGTAGTTTTTGCATTTATTACTCTAGATTAGTTTAATTTAGCTTGGATTAGATTAGTTCATTGTCTTTGCATATCTAAATTAGTTCATACACCACTTATGATTGTAAATTATAAATAGTAAATTAGAAATTACAAAATTAATTACAAATTATACACTAATAAATTGTAAGTTAAAATTTACAAATTATAAATTTTTAAAACAAAATTATAAAATTTTAATTGTAAATTTTAAATCATAAAAATTGTAAATTATAAATTATAAAATAATATTACTAATCACTAATTATAACGTATAATAAATAAATTTTTAACTTGTAATTATATATCATAAATTAGAATTAAAACTACATTGATAATTTAATAAAAGAAAGAAAACATCCTTCCCCTCCTTTTTGATGGAACCTCTAAATAAGTTTTATAATGGGGTAGAGCCCAACAAAATACCTCATAGGTGGTGAAGCTCCAAACTAGGTTTAGATGTGAGTATGAATGGTTGGAATCAACTATTGTTTATAAAAATAACTTAAATTTTGTTTGAATTATTAATTAATAATATCTCAAATAAATTTTATATTTATTAAAAATTTAGTAGTTGAATAATTTATTTAAATTAATTGATTCAAAATTAATTTAATGAATGTATTTTTACTTTCTATTTTTCTTCAATTAAATTTTAGTTATATTCAATTAAATTTGAATCAATTAATTTTTTTTTAATTAAATTTTTTATTTATTACAAAAATCAAATAAATAATTAAAAAATATGTTTATAAAGGTATGTTAGTCATTGTAAAATCAAGTTTATTAACTTCTTAAATTAAAGAAAAGTTAATAAGTGATACACCATGTGGTATGCCATCTTTGAAATTTTGAAGGCATCGAATTAACAATAATAAATTAGTCATTAAAAATATGTTATAAATAGAACTTAATAAATTATTTATAAGTTATGAGAGGTTGGTTATAAATAACTACATTAATCGTAAATAAATATTTTAAAATTAAAATAAAAATAATTAATAAAATTTATTTGGCAATAAATCATATATATTTTTTAAATAAATAATTATTTATAAACAATTATAATAATTATAAATTAATATATAAAAATATAAACAAATTTAATCAATAAATCATTATTCACATCAAACATATAAATAATCATTGAGTTTAATATGTTTTAGAATATCTATTTAATTTAAAAGTATTAAAACATAATCGGTATTATCCATTTTAATGTGTGTGTGTGTGTGTGTGTGTGTGTGTGTGTGTACATACATATATACATAGAGACACACACACACACACACACACACACACACACACACACACACACAGAGAGAGAGAGAGAGAGAGAGAGAAACTCACTCTAAACAAAATTGAGTTTAAAAATATCTCATGAGAGACCCATCCTTCATGTAAATGGATTTATTTTACCAATAATTTTAAAATTATAACACCCCAAAATTTTTAAGAAGTTTCAAATTCATGAAAGTGTTTTCAAATTTAGGATAAGAATTAGAAAGAATCCATCTAATTATTCTAACTAAACATTTCATAGTTATATGTAGAAATCTATATGGCCACGAAAGTCGTATACATTTTGTATAAAGTCAAATAAGTCATTAGTCAGGATCTGATACAAACAAATCAACGTGTTAGGCACATAAAAGAAACTCAACAAAATATGATAATAAAAACATGTAAATAAAAAGAAGTCATCTATTTAGACTATAATTAGATTACACACTCTTACGAGCTTCTCATCACTCTCATCTCACACCATGCACAAGTATGGCTACTCCCTATTTGAATACAATTTAATAGCCCTTAACGTCTACTTATAGACTAACACTACACAGGGGTTATTATGAAAACATAACTTATCATCTTTGTCCTCATCCTATATGAATGGATAAGTTAATATGAATTGATTGATAAGGTAATCTAAGTAGATTAATAAAGTAAAGGAAATATGAGTGGATGGATAAGGTAATTCATTGCTAAGGTATTTGACTATATTGTTCTTTCTTAGCTGGATTTTCACATGTTTTGAGGTTCAAAGGATAGATTTTATAGATCGTCATATATTAGCGACCAAATTATTAGTTCACATTATCATAATTAGGCATAGATTATTCTATATAAGATTGGTACATTTTTGGTCATGGCTATTGTTCATACAATCACCATTTTCATATTTTCTATTACCATGTTGGTACCAAAGGTAATGAATTTAACCATTTAAATCTAAAATCCTTCACAATAAATGATTCAATTCATTAATTTATATTTTAGATAAATAAATAAAATTTAACCATAATAAAGATACTCTTAGACATAAATTAACAATAGATGATTCACAATAGATGATCCCCACCTTTAATAACATCCAATCCACCATTAAAACCCTAACATTACCCCCTATTTCAAAAACTCCATTTTCAAAAGTGCCAATATCTTTGCCCTTAATCCAATCCCATGTTTGATACCACTTTGACACCCTCTAAAATTATACCCCCATATTCTTATCTAAATATCTCATTGTCCTTAGTGCCACCTATGATTTCACCATCGCCAACTTTAGCTAGCCCAAAGGCTACAGAGATTTTGTCGAAAGTCTTTCTCCTACACATATTTCATCATTTTCACCTATTGATGCAAGAGCATCTACATTTATTTTCTTGGCAAGATATGGTTACGTTGGGATGATTGAATTCAAATTTAATTTATTGTATTTTCCCTCTAATATGCTGTTAATAAGGAGTAATTGTAAAAATTAAAGATAAAAAGTAAATGTTGGGGATGTTGAGAAAAGAAAGGAGGAGTGGTTGAAATTATTTCAACCTTAGTATATTGTTGCAAATAAAAAAATTGTATTTTGTTTTTATCGGGAGCCCAAGTTGGTGAAGAGGTTAGAGAAGAGGCTCTTGAAAAGAGCAAAAGAAAATTCATTAAGGAGGATGAGAGGGATGTAGAAGAAGAAGAAAAAAGGAGGATCTCCTCTAGAGAGAGGAGGAGCCATGAAGGCCATTCGACCTGTATTATGCAATAAAAATATTATGAAGGAAGCCAATGGAGGCTATTGGTTGGCATCAAGAATTTGGATTTGGAAGCCATTGATCTAGATCATATATTGAATTGTAAGTATCCTTGTTTGTTTAAGAAAGATGGCTGTTGATTTTCATGGTAATGATTATGTAATAAAGATTTCATTGGTAGAATTATGGTTGTACAGTATAGAGCTTAAGGAGACAGATCACCATTTTTAATCCTTGAGGTTATGGTGGATGGTGAATATAGATGTCTGTATGGTAAGAAACACCAAATAGATCTATAGAAAATGACAGGTATGTGTTGTAGAATGTGATTTGAATCTATGAATAGAGTTGTGGGATGCTTAAGCATAGAAAGACCCAACTGTCTTATAAAATAACTTGCCAGTTGATAGGACTGAGGAAGTGCAGTTTATATCGTATTTGCACTTTAGAAATATGGCAAAGTTTTATGCTATTGTATGGTTTCAAACCCAATCCATGAAGTGAAGGTGGATGAATCGGCATTGGATGTGTTTGTCATTGGTTTTGCTCTGTGTAATTTTTGTTCTGTGTAATTTCTGCTCTATGTAATATTTAGTCATAATCCTTTATTTCTTGAATCAGTTCTGGTGATTCTAAGTAGAAAAAAATACACTGTCTGCTAATCTTTTGTGGAGAATGTGAACAGAAATAAAATTCCACTAGTTGCATGTTATGTGAAGGAGATTGGAATTAATAATTTAGAGCTTCATCAAGCAAATTGGAGGGAGAAGGTAAGTGGATGACTAAGTGAAAATATCATGGAAACAAGAGTGCATGCTAAGTATAGTTCAAATACTTTCAATTAAAAGGTTGTAGAACCTATGTTATTTTGCAGAAAGATATAACATGGATGGGCAGAGAAGAGGAAGTTTAGACTGCACTAGTAATTGGCAAGTGTATTGAATGTTTATTAAATTCTTCTTCAAGAGAATCTTTGCAAGTTTCTACAATACTGCATGCTAAATCAGGTAATGAATCGATTAACAATTCATGTGATAGTTCTTCTGAATATCATTATTTAGAAGACATTGTTTTGTTATATATAATCATTGGATCGCTGTTAAATGCTTTTCGAAACAATCTTGGCCGGATGCCAGGCAATTTGTGACTGAAGCAGCCGGTGTCGGAAGAGTTAGACATAAAATATTAGTGAACTTGATAGGCTGCTATTTTAAAGGAGATGAGTGACTATTGGTTGCAGAATACATGCAAAATGATACCTTGTCCAAGCATCTCTTTCACTGGGAGAAGCAACCGATGCCTTGGGCAATGTGGTTGAGAGTTGCATACTATATTGCACAAGCACTAGATCACTGTAATACTGAAAATCATTGCATTTATCATGATTTAAATGTATACAGAGTATTTTTTGATGAGGATGGCGATCCCTGGCTGTCAAGTTTTGGCCTAATGAAAAACAATAGAGATGGAAAAAAAAAGCTATAGCACTAACTTGGCATACACACCCCCTGAGTTCCTAAGGATAGGTAGAGTGACTCCTGAGAGTGTCATATAGAATGTGTTAGTGCTAATGGATTCTTCATTGGAAGGACAATATGTGAATAATGATGCAACTAAATTAGTTGGACTGGCTTCAAGGTGTTTGTAGTCTAAGGACAGCACACCATTTTGGTATCAGAGCTTGAAGCTCTTGGGATTTATTGAAGAAAAGGTATGAGTAAGATTTAATATTTGGTTTAAAGTCTATGTTTTGAAGATTTTTTTTTTGAGAACAGAACAGGAAGTCTTGAAGCTAATTAAAGCTTATAAACGAGAGTGAAGAGCTCATGGAGGCTCAATAAATGGTGACCCAAGGTAAAGTAAACTTGGATTGTGATTTGTGTTTGTTGAAGTGTTGTATAAAGAGTTGTTGCAGGATTGAGAAAAGGATCAAAAGACTAGGATGTAAAAGGCCTAGGTAAGATCAAGGAGATTGTCAAAAGACCAGTCAAGGAGAAAAGGCTTGGGTGAGACAAGTGGAACTAAAGGGATCAAGGGACCAAGGTGGAAAAGACTTGGGTGAAGATCTCAGAAATGGAAATATTGTTGAGAAAAAAGCAGAGCAGCAAGGTACATGAGGACACCAAGAAGAAAACAAGAATCCAAAAAAAGAAAGGTATGAACAAGTTTGAAATTGATAAAGAGATTGCTAGTTTGAAAAGAGATTTAGCTAAGTTTGCAGATGAATATGAGTCTTGGATGCAGATGGACAAGCAAGCATGGGTATGGCCAATGAGGAAGAGGTTGAAGTGGCCAATAAATCTCATAATGAAGAGGAGAAGAAGGCAAAATGAGATTTCCAAGAAGAGAGAAGCACATAGAGGCAAAAAGATGAGTAGGTTGCCAAGTGAGCAACAAGAGAAAGAGGTGGAGAAGAAGGTTCTCATTGTGGAGAACAAGAGAAAAGAAGAAATAAAAGATGAAGTGCCAGGAAGAGCACTTGAGAAGATGAGAGTGTTGGTGAAGAGAACACTCATAGGGACCTTGTGGTCTCTTATTTTTATATCTAATGTTGTCTTTGCATGGGTAATTGTAGGTATGAGCAGCCTTATGAAGGTCAAAAGAAAGGCCTTGAAGACTAAAGAGATTGGTGCAAGAGAAGACACCAAGTGCACAAGTGAATGTGTAAGAGAAAAGAAAAAAGATTGTTGTTGTTGATAAGGAAGAAGAGATGCATTGGTTAATGCATAAGGGAGGTGTTGAGGAACCCCTACAAGCAAGAGGAGAGATGGAAGATGAAGATGACTTCCATGATGCCATTGAAATCCAAGAAGAGGCAAGAGAACAGCCAAGCACAAAGGGAGAGAAAGATTGCTCCATGGATCAAGCTATCCAAGAGGTAAATGAAGTGTTAAGACCTAATTTTGATTATTATTGTGAGCATGAAGATGTTAATACACAGGTTAGAAGAGGCAAGAGGAAGATGAAGTCCTCACACAAAGCAGTCAATCATGGATACATAATGCCTAAATGGATGGTGAAGCACACAAGCAAGCAACAAGTAAGCAAGCAGGCAAGTTTACCTTATAAGAATGGATTTTCTCATATTCCTAATATGAATGTAGGTGTGCAAGAAAATAAAAGGACAAACAAGGTTGGTTTTTCAATATTGTCAAAAGAGCATGGATGTAGGATGCCTACATGGTTTGAGAAGACAAATGGTAAGAAGGAGAAACAAGTATGGGTGCTTAAGAAGGCAAAGAGAGAATATGTGAGTGTTGAGGCAACAACACCAAGAAGTCAATGGAAGAGGATTTCAGGTGATTCCAGCAACCAAGAGAATGAAGGTGAGAAAGAAAACTTCTCAAAGAATAATGAGGTAGAGTATAAGGACACAAAGATAAAAGGTAAGTCAATTGCTTGCAATGAATGGGATAATGATGTTTTTGAATCATTGAATGATCTTTTTATGGAAAATGAGGAATGTAAAATGTCTGAGGACTAATATTCAGCAAGGAGAGAGTTCCAAATGGATGGATGATGAGGAAAGGGAAGAGTATGAAACAAAGCAATGCCTCATTGAAAACAAAGAACAAACAAGATGGCTTTAGGCAGAAATTGAAGAGAGTAAGGAGACACAAGGTAATGGTGTTTCAATTTCTTTTGATAAGTATACTAATGAAGAAGTTGGTTTATGTGATGACAAGCTAAGAAAAGATGAAATAAGAGGTAAAGGACAAGTAATCTTTGTGAAAGGACCCAAGTTTGATGAAGAGAATGGTGAGATAGATGAGATCTTACTAAAGGAAGAGTTGAGAATGTTGGAGGAGCTGTTTGGTCATTCAAGAGAGATGAATGAAGGTACAAGCCATGGTGAAGACACCATTAGGAAGAGTGAAACAAGACAAGAGCAAAACCAAGAGGCAAGGATAGTTTTGAACAAGGAGCAAGAATGTGAAGGCAACCAAGAGGCTTCATGGCCTAAAGATTTTGATTCTAAGGTGGCTTTGAATGTTTTGTATGTAGGTATGAAGGTTGCTAAAGTGAATGACATACATGAGTCATTGGAGAAGCTCATGAAACAAGAAGAACAACAAGAAGATCTAGAAGACATGTATGAAGATGAAGAAGCATGGAAGCGGGAGATGGAAGCTGAGAAAGAAATAAGAAGGACATATCTAAAGAGGAAGAAAAGAAAAATGAAGGACAAAGACTATTCCAAACAAAGACAAGCATTGGTATTGGCAACAAGACCTTGGGATCTAGGGATAGAGTGAAGACTAAAAAATTGAGGAGATATCTCATTTGAACTAAGGTTCAAAATGTTTCTAGAGGGAGAGTATGATGCAGGAGCATCTACATTTATTTTCTTGGCAAGATATGGTTACATTAGGATGATTGAATTCAAATTCAATTTATTGTATTTTCCCTCCAATATGATGTTAATAAGGAGTAATTGTAGAAAGTAAAGATAAAAAGTAAATGTTGGGGCTGTTGAGAAAAGAAAGGAGGAGTGGTTGAAATTATTTCGACCTTAGTATATTGTTGCAAATAAAAAAACTGTATTTTGTTTTTATCGGGAGCCCAAGTTGGCGAAGAGGTTAGAGAAGAGGCTCTTGAAAAGAGCAAAAGAAAATTCATTAAGGAGGATGAGAGGGATGTAGAAGAAGGGAAAAAAAAGGAGGATCTCCTCTAGAGAGAGGAGTCATGAAGGCCATTCGGCCTATATTATGCAATAAAAATATTATGAAGGAAGCCAATGGAGGCTATTGGCTGGCGTCAAGAATTTGGCTTTGGAAGCCATTGATCTAGATCATATATTGAATTGTAAGTATCCTTGTTTGTTTAAGAAAGATGGCTGTTGATTTTCATGGTAATGATTATGAAATAAAGATTTCATTGGTAGAATTCTGGTTGTACAGTATAGAGCTCTATGTGTGTGCTCTTTAGAGCTTAAGGAGACAGATCACCATTTTTAATCCTTGAGGTTATGGTGGATGGTGAATATAGATGTCTATATGGTAAGAAACACCAAATAGATCTATAGAAAATGACAGGTATGTGTTGTAGAACATGATTTGAATCTGTGAACAGAGTTGTGGGATGCTTAAGCATAGACAAACCCAACTGTCTTATAAAATAACTTACCAGTTGATAGGCCTGAGGAAGTGCAGTTTATACCGTATTTGCACTTTATAAATATGGCAAAGTTTTATGCTATTGTACGGTTTCAAACCTGATCCGTGAAGTGAAGGTGGATGAATCGGCATTGGATGTGTTTGTCATTGGTTCTGCTCTGTGTAATTTCTGCTCTATGTAATTTCTGCTCTGTGTAATATTTAGTCATAATCTTTTATTTCCTGAATCAATTCCGATGATTCCAAGTAGAAACAAATACACTGTTTGCTAATCTTTTGTGGAGAACGTGAATAGAAATAAAATTCCACTAGTTGCATGTTATGTGAAGGAGATTGGAATTAATAGGTTAGAGCTTCATCAAGCAAATTGGAGGGAGAAGGTAAGTGGATGACTAAGTGAAAATATCATGGAAACAAGAGTGCATGCTAAGTATAGTTCAAATACTTTCAATTAAAAAGCCGCAGAACCTATGTTATTTTGCAGACAGATATAACAGACATGGGCGGAGAAGAGGAAATTTAGACTGCACTAATAATTGGCAAGTGTATTGAATGTTTATTAAATTCTTCTTCAAGAGAATCTTTGCAAGTTTCTACAATCCTACGTGCTAAATCAGGTAATGAATCGATTAACAAGTCATGTGACAGTTCTTCTAAATATCATTATTTAGAAGACATTGTTTTGTTATATATAATCGTTGGATCGCTGTTAAATGCTTTCCGAAACAATCTTGGCCAGATGCCAGGCAGTTTGCGACTGAAGCAGCCGGCGTCGAAAGAGTTAGACATAAAAGATTAGTGAACTTGATAGGCTGCTATTTTGAAGGAGATGAGTGACTATTGGTTGCAGAATACATGCCAAATGATACCTTGTCCAAGCATCTCTTTCACTGGGAGAAGCAACGGATGCCTTGGGCAATGCGGTTGAGAGTTGCATACTATATTGCACATGCACTAAATCACTGTAATACTGAAAATCGCTGCATTTATCATGATTTAAAAATATACAGAGTATTTTTTGATGAGGATAGCGATCCCCGGCTGTCAAGTTTTGGCCTAATGAAAAACAACAGAGATGAAAAAAAAAGCTATAGCACTAACTTGGCATACACACCTCCTGAGTTCCTAAGGACAGGTAGAGTGACTCCTGAGAGTGTCATATAGAATGTGTTAGTGCTAATGGATTATTCACTGGAAGGACAATATGCGAATAATGATGCAACTGAATTAGTTGGACTGGCTTCAAGGTGTTTGTAGTCTAAGGATAGCGCACCACCTATGCTTGGTCCAACTGAAGAAGATATGATGCCAATATCGAATCCTACTGAATTTTGTGGAGGTTTATCTCCCTCTCCATCTCTAGAATCTCAATCAGAGGTATGTTTATGTTTACTTGTGTATCATTCTCATTGGCTTAATAGACAGATTATTTTTTTCCTTTTTGCACTTAAAAATATGTAATATATAACTAGATTTTAAAATTGTTCAAAAATCACAACACCATAATAATTCTCAAACTGAACAACAAACAAAGGAAACATCTATAAAATCCCATAGGGACTTGGTGGATGGTGCCCTTGTTAGAATTTTTTAACTCAATTTTGTTGAGAATTAATTAGTTTTATAATTATATAAATTTAGATGTTTAAAATTATATATATAATAGTATTAATCAATTAAAATGGATGGTGATGACTACTTAATTTTTAAAAATCAAATACATGTTCTAAAATATATTAAATTCAACAATTATTTTTATGTTTGATTGTGAATAGAAATTTATTAATTATATTTGTTTATATTTTGATAGATTAGTTTATGATTCATATAATGATTTATTAAATAATTTATTACATTTTATTTTTAGTATAACTTTATTAATTGTCTTTGTTTGAGTTTTAAGGTATTAATTTATGATTAATATAATTATTTATAACCAAATCCTTATAATTTACAAATTACTTTTGAGGAATTATTTATAAAAAATAATTTATGACTAATTTATAATTTTTTGTTAGAGTTTTACAAACTTTAAAGATTTTATACCACACCATGTATCATTTATCAACTTCTTCTCTTTGATTTTACAAGTTGATAGATTTGATTTTATAGTTACTAACACCTATTTATAAACATATTTTGTATTATTTAATTGATATTTTTAATAAATTGAAGAACTATTAATTGATTCAAATTGAAGAAAAATCTTGCATCTGTGTGTCCATATCATAAATGGCATGCATAACCTAAATCTCACTCATGTACATCATGAAATGTATTTGAAAAGAAAACTAGATATATAATGTACTATATATGATCAATCATAAACAAATCATGTAAAAATACAATACACGTCATGCATTGGTTTTGGTTCTTGAATTTTTGAATATTAAATTTGTATTTTTAGTTTGATTATTTAGAATGTTATATAATGTTAACTAATGATCCCATCAATAAGATGCTCACGTGTATGTACTGTCTCAAAAGAGGCTAATTTTACACATCATTATAGAGTAGTATCATGTGTATTTGATTTCACAATATAAATAAATTATTTGATGATGTGGCATAATCATCAAGGTCATCATCAACAATATAACCATTGCATGCTACATAATTATATCTATCATATTACTAGTGGAGTATAATTAATAATATGAGAATGTGCTTGTGTTCATTTTAGAAAATTCAAAGCAGTTTGTAACACTAGTTGAGGTTGTGATGGAGAAATAATAACTCTTATTATTCCTACATAAATATTTGATGTAATGTGAATTTTAGTACTAGTTATTGACAAAAATTCACTATCCTCCTCTAAGTTGTCTACATAAAATCGACCTTCGTAGGTTATCCAACTGAATATAGTACTGGTAAGGGTGGAACTAAATTCTTATCCAAAAACATTAGTGTATTTAACTATCCATTTGGGATTGAGAGTTTCCATAAGAAAAAACTATAGAGAGAGGATTTAATAGGCGTTTTAACGATTTTGGGAATATTGGTGTATTATTCTTAATTTAGTTAAAGGGTTTGAGTTCTAAAATTAGTAAATAAACATGCAATAATTAAGCCATTGATTTATGCAATTTAATTGTATTTTTGATCTTTCTAAAAATAGTAATAAAGGAGATAAATAAAACTTAGTTGGAAATTAACTAAGACATATGTTACAGGGTCTAGAATTTACTATGCAAGATTAGGACACTATCAAAAACTAAGATATAAACTTCATTATATTATTGGAAAATAACACTAAAATTGGGTATGAGTGGCACCAACACTGTATTCCACCTCTACCACTGTTATCCTAAATATCTTAGCTTTTTAGGTTTTCTTTGCCAAGTTAGTGTGACCCTGTCTACAAAGTTTTGGCAGTCAAAATTCTATAGAGCTCCATGTAGAGAAAATTTTATATCCAAACCCTAGGTTTTATTATGCTTTAACCAATTTTGAGAAACAAGGTAGGGGGTGTTTGTGTGTGTAAGATTCACTAGATGTGTATCAACACCCATTGTGTGGGCACACAACCTACATACGAATACTCTAAAGAGGGATCAAGTCATATGTAGTTCTCCTACTTCATGTTATTTGTGTAATAGTGTGTATGAAGATGCAAAATAATAAACCAAATGTGCTTGAGATGGCTAGGGACTGGTGTAAATATTTGGATAAGTGTTTGAGTGTATTGGCTAGCTATATGTAAAGAATATAGAAAATTTCTTAAGTAGTCTTGCTTGTATTCTTGCTTGTTTAGTGATAGTTTCCAACCCTTTCTAAATGACCTTTGAATGGGATTTTATAGGGATATTTTGGTCATGGGCTCGATGGGCTCTCATTAAGTCAACAAGGATAAGTATGGAAAAACATAGGGAAATGACAATTGGGGCCAAAAATGAACTTGGATAGAAGCACTAAAAGTGGGTAGAAGTGATATCAACACTAAAGTCTAATTTTGGCATTATTTTCCTAAGTTTATAGGACCTAGGGGGTTGATTTGTCATGGATAGATTAGTTTGACTGAGATGGGACTAGGTTTGGAAGGCTACACATGACTGAGAATACGTGAAAAGATGCCTAAGAGGGTTATGCAAATACGGAGGGACCTATGGGTTGGGTCTCATTATCCACACTCATGTTACTAGTTTTCACAATTTATATTGCTACATTTTCCTTCCATTTATTCTAGTGATGTAGCAAAGTGAAATACTAGGATAAAGGAAAAAAAATAAAAAGTGTATCTGAACTCACCTATAAAGGAGAAGCTCATAAAGTTGTGTGATGTTAGGTGTGCATAGAGAGAGCACATTGTGGAGTGAAAATATACAAGAGAAAGCATAAAGTATATATATTCTTACTAGATACACTATATCTAAAATAAAAATGTATAAAAGTTGGGTAAGAGAGAAAGGAAGAGAAAGGAATGAATACACCTCACTATGTATGTGAACCTATAGAAAACTTATTGTTCTTCTGAGTAATGTTGATTGATGTTAGATGTGTGATGAACCAAGAGTAATATTGTAAATGGAGCTGAGTGCTCAATTCCTTGAAAGTGGATCAAAAATGCAAAGGTTGTACTTTTGGCTCTATCATCACCGACTAAGTGAAGCTAGATGATCATGTGTGTGTTGATCGATGTTTGTAATATGTGTACTATGAATAGGTGGCTTTAGAATATAAAGCCTAGCTATTCCTTTGGCTCCATCATTGGCCCATAAAGTGAAGCTATAAACTAATACTAGTATAAAGTATGTGTCATATGAGATGGTTCCTAAAGTCCATGAATGTTTTGTAATCTAACAATGATGGTGTGGATAACCAAATGTATGCTATAAACTAAGCCACTCTTGGCCACTCTAAGAAAAAGAGATTATGCTTGTATGAAAGCCACTCTAAAATGTTGAAGTTAAGCTTGTATGAAAGCTAAGTTTAAAATGATGCCAAACACCTGTAGATGGAATAAGGCACACAACTGCTAAGAATTCTTGGATAATATTAAACTTGGAAAGAAAAGAAAATAAATGTGCCATGCATATTATGCCCATTCACTGGTGTCTAAAAAATGGATTCTAAATTGGAAGTTATACCAACTACCATGTCTGAAATTGGAACTGAGATCCATCATGATACACATGATGCCCCCTATATCTGGATTCTTTGAAAAAATGTTGATAAAATTGTTGATTTTGAACTAGTTTTATTGTGTAAAGATTGTAGTTGAACATACTTTCTTACCTGCTTGTAAAAAGTCTAGTTTTTTAATCTTATTTGGACATGAACATAAAATTTGGACACTAGTGGTACCATTATTTTAGTCTAATCTTAGCACTATTGTACAAGGCCAAATCTAGTAAATGTTCTAAGATTTTCACTATTTGCTTGGTCTTTTCTATTTGGTTTGATGTTTGGTTGTTGTTATAGGTGTTATGAAAACTAATTTTTTGACCATTAAGAGCTCTGATCTCTATAACAAAACCTCTGTTTGTTGCCTCCTCTTCTTAGGGTAGGAATGAAGACCTTGCAATGAACGACCTCATAAGAAAGAGCCCTACGATGGTGTTATGATACAAATATACATGATATAGTAATGATAATCAATAATATGTGTCAAGATATAACATGGTTATTAATTAGAGATTGTATATCAATAGGGGTATGCCTAGATAAATATAATAATGTAATAACATGTTTAGTGTACTAAACTAGACTTGGAAATCTGGCTAGTTGTTATCTGTTAGGAGGGATGGAACATGAGGTGTATCATAGCATCTAGGAAATCAAGATAATGCATGATATGTATCATGACAATTGAAAACAATCAAAAATCAATCAATAAACAAAAACACAAGGCAAGACACATACAAGGATGGCCAAAGGGTCAATCAAACAAGGGACATGGGTACATGTCACTTAAACTATAAAGCAAGTATACAAGGCATGTTTAAATTCCACATACACATACCATTGTAAGAATAAAAGTTGGTGTGAAAGCTAAAATCACATAGAAGAGTAAAATAAAAGGACATTAAAATTTTCCTAAGGTACACACATTAATAGAAGCAAAGTACATTGGCAAATGTGCTAAATCACATATAAGAGACAAACAGGGACTGATAAATACAATCATATCTATCTATGCAAAGGAAGGGAGGAAAGCATGTAAAAAATAGAAATACAATCGTATCTAACTAATCAAATCAAGAAATGAAATTATGAAATACATGGAGTACAAGACTAGGTATATGCTAAGAACTACACAAGTGATATATACTAGTGAGTGTCAATAGAGTAATTTGTTTAAGCTAGTAAATAATTTACATCATCATGATAACTAGAGTGTGTGTTGTAGGAATGAAATAACTTGGATGGTGCAGTCATGTAGAAGATTCCCCCTATGGGTATGTATATCGATGTATGTCTTGATGTAGAAGTAGGATGCCCCCTTAATGGGTAGAGTGAATCAATCAAGGATTTGGATGTCAGTACACACACTCAAAGAAGATCAAGTGAAGCATGGTAATGTATATAAATAAAAAACCACTATCATAATATTTAAGGGGATCATGCAATGCACAGGAATAATCTAAAACACTAGATCATATTATAAAATCTTGCACAAATAAAAAATACTCAGATCATGAAAAGGACCTTGAAAAAAATTATTATTTATTAATACAAATGTATTACCAATATATTTCATAATAGTCTCAATAACACTTTCATTTCCCATTTTTATAAAATATATTATGGAGGATTGATGTATATATGTAATAATAGTTTGTTATAGAAACAAAATTTAACAAATCATACAAAACACTAAATCCCTTATTGAGTGGGAAAGCCTATGGGAAACATAATCATGGTTGAGAAATCAAAAATATAAGTCAACCATAAGTATAGAAACTACAACTAAAAAATAATCCTAAGTAAGATTATTAAATATGTATCGTAACTTGACGTTATTAAAAAACATTTACTTTATGTAAGTTTACGCATACTACTCTAACACCCTCTCATAAGTGAAACTTAGGGAGTGTACAAAAACAAAGAAAATATCATTCTTGGATACTAGCCTTATAAGGTACCCATGTACAATACAAGCCATATGCACAATTTGAACAAAGGAAAGAAGGACTTCATGTAATTTTCCCCCAAGAATAATTTCTTGTACCACAAGCAATGCTCGTAATTGAAGATAGCATGGAGAAGCCAATGGTTTGGTAAACATGTCTGCAATCTACTCAGTAGTAGACATAAGCTCCAAAGAAAGGACTTCATCTTGAATAAGCTATTGAATGAAGTACATATGTATCTCAATGTGTTTTTTACACTGATGCCTAATAGGATTGGATGCCATTGCAATCTCACTTTAGTTATCACACCAAACAATAGTTGGACCTTTATGTGGAAAGCCAAACTACTCAAGTAACTATCAAATCCAAATAATCTCCTGAATAGCCTTAACAACACCTTGATACTCAACTTCAATGGAGGATAACGTGATAGAAATATCTTTTTTGCATGCCCAAGTAACTGGACTAGAACCAAGTGTGTATACAAATCCACAACTGGATCTATGAGTGTCAATATCGCCATCCCAATTAGAGTCAATGTATCCAACAAGTTGTGTAGAACTCTATGGCATGTAATGAATACCAAAGTGAATCATGCACTGAATATAATGTAAAATACACTTGGATGTTAACCAATGAATCTTATGAAATTCATGTGAAAAGTGAGAGATAAGGTTCACAATAAATGTGATGTCTGGATGAGTATGTGTCAGGTAAAGAACACTGCCTACAATATATCTGTATAAAGTTAGATCAAAAATATGAGTCTAACAAGTAGTGGTTGAAATAACACCTGACTAATATGGAGTGGAGGTAGGATTACAATCAGCCATGCCAAACTAATGTAGAATATTTGAGGAGTACTTTTTCTACCAAATAGAAATACCCTATAAATACTGATACACCTAGAGGCTAAGAAAGCAATGTAGATGTCCTAGATAGGTCATGTCAAACCTATTGTTTAGCTTATCCTCGATGTCTTGAATTAAAGACATTGAACTTCCAATGAGGATGAGATCATCAACATACAAAACCAAAATCATGATGTCTTTACCATGCCTCAATATGTATACGTTATGGTCTAACTCACAACAATAAAAATTATAACTCAATAAAAAGTTATCCGTCTTCTCATGCCAAGCTTGAAGAGCTTGTTTGAGACCATATAGAGAGTGATGAATTCTACATACCAATGAGGATTCCTTCACAAATCCCTGAGTCTAGGCCATGTAGATCTCCTCCTAAATATCACCATGCAAAAAATCACTCTTCACATCCATCTGATAAACCATCCAATGATGTGAAGCAATGTGTGAAATTACAACATGAATATAATTCATCTTCATAATAGGGGCAAAGGCTTCACAATAATCAACCCATTTAACCTATTAAAAACCCTTTACGATGAGTCATGCCTTGTACTTATCTACTGATTCATCTACAACATACTTGGTCTTATAGACCCATTTATATTTTACAATTTTTCTTCCCTTGGAAAGATATACAAGATCCCATGTATTTTTATTCATCAAGGAAGAATATTCCTCCTACATAAAAGCATCCCACATGGGTGTATCAGTGGCCTCAAAAAATAAATTGGATCATCTATAATAACATGACCCAAAAGAGCAACCCTTGATGTCTATGAGTGAGTGCAACAAGAATCAAACGGATCATCAACCAAAGGACTAGCTGCATAGAGAGTGATTTATGCCCATTTGGGAATTAATTGTGAAGAAGGTGGAGGTGGAGCAAGGTAAGGCTCAATAACAACCTCATCATTATCATCAAGTGGAAGGAGGTCCTCACTATCAACTGAAAGAAGTGGGGAAGAACTAGATATAGAAGCCTATAAAATGGGTTGTTCATCACCATGAACATCATATCAAAACAATACATCTTTTGTAATTGGATCAAGAAGATGATAGGCTTTAACATATTCAAAATATCCCACAAATATGAGTTGCTAGCTTTTTTTCTCAAAGGATTTGTGCTTGTCATCATAAACAAAAACCCAAGCCATACTTCTAAAAACATGGAAATCTAAAATGTCAGGCTTGATACCTGACCAAGCTTCTTTATGTGTCATGTTTCTCATAACCTTATGTGGCATGAGATTCTGGATGTAATTGGCATAATTGAATTCTTCGACCCAATATTCTAGTGGCAAGTTTTTTGAATGCAACATGTAATTTTCCATTTCTTCCAAAGTGTGATTCTTTCTCTCAGCTATGCCATTCTATTATGGAGTGTATGGCATAGTCAATTGATGTTGAACACCATGCTCAATACAAAAATTAAGGAATGCATTACTATCATATTCTCCCCATTTTCAGTGCATATCTTCTTAAGATGAAGAGAAGATTGTTTTTCCACAAACATTTTTAAATCGTTGAAGGTCTCAAACACTTCACTTTTGAACTTGAGAAAATAAACCCAAGCCCTTATGGTGAAATCATTAATGAATGTTAGTGCATACTTGGATCCTAAAAGGGATTGAGTTGGAAAAGACATCAAATCACTATGAACCAACTCTAAAAGTGTAAGTGCATGTTTGGCCTTACCAACTGGAAATGGATCCTAGTGTTGTTTACCAACTAGACAACTAGGACATACTCTAGAAATACAAGAGACTTTTGGTATGCCATTTACAAGATGTTTTTCACTCATCTATTGCATATACCTAAAATTCAAATTCCCCAACCTCTCATGCCATAATTTTATTAGTGAATTTCCATGAGCCTCAAGAGATGAACCAAAAGTAGAATCAAACTCAAAACTATCAAAAGTGTATAGCCCAGTATCATGATTTACAACTCCTCTAGCTACTATTTCACTAGGATCATTACTTTATCTAATTACAAAATTTATGGAGGTAAACTCTATAGTTTTTCCACTCCCTGAATTACAAATTTTATACACAAATAGTAAATTTGAAGAAATTTTTTGGTACATATAAAACATTATTGATGCAACCATTATGCATTTCAACTATGCCATATCCCAAAAACTCAACTCATGAAGAGTTGCCAAGAACTATCTATGAAGTTTTACATTTAGAGAGAGAAGTAATAAGAACCTATGAATGGGTGAGATGGTGAAAAACACCTGAATTGAATATCCAATCATCATTAGATATAGATATAGCCCTAGTTGAAATGGATTTCCCTTTCCCTGATCCATTTCCTATAGAAGAATGAGATGAAATTGAAATTTTGTGTTGTTTAAATGAAACTTTCAAACCTTACATTTTTTTAAGACAACATGACTCAAAAAAATTTATACCCCCACAAAAACCATAAGGTTCATATGTCTTCTTTTGTCTAAAAGGTTATTTAGGATTCTTTGAATTAGAAAGCTTAGGGGATGGGGAAGTGGCTTTTGTTGGTTTGCCAGGTGGTGCTTTTGTCGTCAACTAAGGTAGATGTTTTCCTTTGGATGTATTTTCAATCAAGGCATGACTACCATTAGGAAGAGCATCTGAAGACATCATTTTAGTTTGTTCTCTAGTCAATCTTTCACAAGACACTTCAAAGGAGATCCACTTAAATTCATCACCTAGTGTGTTCATCTTAGTATAAAAGGCAGAGGGAAAAACACCATATGGTCCTTTTAACTTATACATAATCATAAAAATACATTATTTATCACTTTTATCTTTTCCCCTATTTTAAATTGTGATCTCAAAAATTTTAACTTTTCAAGAAATTCTTATATGGAAGAAAAATCTAAAGGTGAAAGGTCATTCAATTCTACATCTAATTACAACATTTTGAATTCATTTACTTTGCCTAAAATATTGTTAAATTTATCCCAAACCTATTTTAGAAATTTTACATTGGAGATGTGAAACTGAAGACTATCTGAGACGTTGAGGCTAATCAATCTAAGACCCTCATCCTATTTACAACCATATGCATATTTGTCTTTCTCACAAGTGAATGTTATGGGACATGTGTTATAAAAAATCCTCCATAATCCTTTTGACATGAGAAGTTGTTATGTATTTGGTTTTCAAGCATGATATTTGAAGGAGTCAAGAGGATCCAACATCTTGGAATATTTTCTTGAGGAAAAGGAAGTAGCGGTAAACAACCATGACATTATGGTTACAAATTTTTGACTAAAAAAATTAACCCCCATTAAAATTTTAACATCTTATGGTGAAAAATTACACCTTAGCTACTTGAAAAAAATAAATAATTATTTACAAGTTTTACAAAAAATACCTTCATATATTTTACATACACTTCAAATATAATGGTTTGACTCTTTTTAACCACTGTATATTAAAACAAGTGTCCATTTTGTGTGTATAGAAATCTCTATTATTTTCATAAATTTTAACAAGGTTTGCACAGGTCTTAGAATATTTGAGTTTTTTTGAAAAAGAAATGACCAATATTAAAACCAACCTTCATCCACATTCTAGTGTTGAGGCTGTCGGCTAAGTGTAAATAGAGTAGTTACACGTCATGACTCCAACAATGGAAGATACCATGCACTGAGAAGGTTATAAACAACAACAAGACAAAAAAGTCACTAAAAATCCAAAATAAACATCCATGCTAAGAGTAGTGAGATGAAACAAATTGTGAGTTGAATAAGCCATGGTGGATGCTGTAGGATTAGTTAAAATCCATATTTTAGGATATAATGTAACCCACTATCCATTCTCCATTCTTGGTTGACCAAAATGGATTAAAACTTATGTAACAAAAAATGTTTAGCAATGTTTATCATTTGGATGGTGATGTATCTGGGCTGTGAAATGTTACAACCATGTTTTTATTGTTTCATAGGGTCAGCAAAGTGACTTGGAGAAGGTATATGTAGGATACCAACTCTGATCAATAACCCATTTTAGGATCAAAGAATGGCTCTAAGAATCAATAGCTACATTGGAAAAAAAAATGAACTAAAATATAAGAGAAAGATGCTAGAGGATAATTTAAAGTCTTCACAAAAATGAAATAGACATACAATTTCTTCCCAAAAGTTGATCTCCAAAATAAGACAACTTCATCATTGATGTAAAAAACTAGACTAGCATTTGTTGATCTTTTCCTTTCTTGTCTACTTTGCTAATTAAATCAAGGCATTATTAAAAAAAATAAGATTACATGTACCATCTTCATGAATCAAATGGAGAATAAAGTATTTGTCAAGGAACTAGATCAAAAGCAAACAAAGTCCTACTGAGTGTGTCTACAAGCAATCGAACCCTGCAACTAACAAATCCAATAGCTCTAATAGCATATCATAATATTCAAGGTCATGCAATGCACATGACCAATGTAGAACTTAGGATCATAGTATAAAATCTCACACAGAAAACAAATACTCAGATCAAGAAAATAACCTTGAAACAAAAATTTATTGATTAATACAAATATATTACCAATAAATTTTGTAACAATCTCAATAACACTTACATTTCTCACTCCAATAAAATATATTGTAGAGGATTGATGTATAAATGCATTAATAGCTTATTATAAAAACAAACTTTAACAAATCATAAAAAATACTAAATCCTATATTGAGTGGGCAAGCCTACGAGAAACCTTATAATGGTTGAGAAATCGGAATTATAAGTTAACCATAAATATAGATTCTACAACTAATAAACAATCATAAGTGAGACTATTAACTACGTATGTCAACTTAACATTAGTAAAAAATATTTACTTTATGTAATTTAATGTATACTAATCCAAAAAACAATAACATACAATAACAAATGTATGTCTATCATGATAATAGAAATGCAAAGCATGGATGATGCATACAATCAAAATATTTTTGGTGTTTTTGATTTTTTGATTTTTTTTTTTTTTTTTTGGTATGTTTTTCTATTTTGAAATATGTGAATATTTTTATATTTTTTATAGTTTAATGTTTTTGATATTTTTGATGTATGTTAAGTACAATCAATCAAAAAAAGACTATGTACAAGAAATTGAAGAGAAGCTATCTACAAGTAAGTTGGGAAGGGATGATACTAATCGATGAGTCTCATGGGAGACTCACTATCATGGTCTTCTATATTGAACAAAGGAATCATGTGTGATTTTGAAGAATGAGTTAATGGCTATGAATATGACTCTAGATATTTGGATTCATTGACAGTATCTTGTAAATCATAATAACCTATATTGTTCCACTCGTCATTATCATCTTGAATTTAGACCAATTGAATGCTAGTGTTGACTTTTATTGTATCTAGATCTTTTCCTTTGATAAATTGTGTCTATGAATGATTTGACTTAGGATGTTCAATAAATCCCAAACCCTATTGAAAAATATTATCAACTACTGGAATATGAGTAGTGATTCCTTGAGCCTACTTGCCCAACCCTTGACCTTGATAATTAAACTATTGTAGATATTTTTGACTATACCCATATTGATTTGAAAGTTGAGCCTCATTTTAGAGAGTTATATTTGCATATTTTCCATGCTTTTCCTATTTTTGTGGTATTTTTTGTTGCTCTAATTTTCCTTTTTAATCCTTTTATTGTTTTGAGTTATGCTTTGGTAACCACTTTTTTACTATTTCTAGATTTGACCCTTTGCGAATGTGTTCCTGTGTCACTATGGATATCTTGAGAGATTTACCTTATATAGTGTCCTCATTGGAAATTAACTATTGTATATGGTTTTTCAATGCCAAACATGAATTTATGTGATGCCCATGTGTTATATGATATGCACAAGAATATTTGGATCTTCTCATGGATTGTAGAGGAGATAGTTTTATCAACTTAGATTTAATCATTTCCCTTAGTACCTCACTTTAACTCTTATTTTATCTCTGAATACTTTTTGAATCACTAGTTTTAGAGTTACTTTTTTTTTATTTCTTGTTTTGATATGTAATATTGCTTTTAATCAATTGACTAGTTAAAGGTGCATATATATGATTGACACTAGGGTGTGTTTGAGGCTTTTGTATTATAATTTTATTTTCCAATGTTATGATATTCTCATATAATATCTTATTTTTTGTTTGTAAATATTAAATTAACTTACTCATACTAGTGATTTTATATCTTAGAGTCTCACAAGTGTAAACCCTAGTTTCTTTCGATTGAACATGTAAACACATATGTTGAAGAGGGTATGAAGAAGTTATAGGCTTAATCTATGCATTTGGAAAAATAGTAAAGGCTACCTTAGATTTTGTATTGGTGATAACATAGACATGGTTAGAGGTAAAGTAGCTAGCACCCTCTTGAGGGATAGGAGGAGAAAGAAATTCTTTCCTATGCATAAGATATGACATTGAAACTTGACAGGTGGTTGTTATCTTATGAAATGGATCCTCTAAGTATGTAAATATTTTTAACATGTAGGATGAAATTCTTGTAATTATAATTATAATTTTTATAACAATATGTTTGTAAAGATCATTCCAAATGAGAGATAAAAAGCAAGGGAGAGAGCATGAATTTTCTCATTAATGCAAAAAAAACTTTTGCATGTGTTATGATATGTCTAATATGTGTAGCAAGATAAACTTTAAAAAATTTCCATATGAGAGATAGAAATAAATATATAAAGAGCATGAAATGGTGCATTAATGAATAAATATCTTTGACTTGTAACATAATATTTCAAACATGTTTAACAAAATAGAGTTGGAAATTATTCCGCATGAGAGAGATAGAGAATGCAAAATATATATGTAAATTTTGTGAAATTTATCTATAAATTTAGCAATATCATCCATTATTATGAAAATTAGGAATGAAAGGGAAATAATTAAGCTTTGCATTAACATATGGTAACTTCATCGTTCATGTACAAGATAAGACCAAGTATTCTCTCCTTATTATTTGCTAAAAATACAAGAAATATTTGAAAAAAAGTGAGATTCATTTTTGAAATCTAATTTTATGTGTAAGGTGATACCTCAAGAAGAAATGGGACATAATATATGTAAATATGGTTTGAAAGGTTATTAATTTAAAAATTACTATGAAATTTTGAAATTTAAAGTGAATTTTGAGTTATGTATGCAAGTAAAAACTCAGAAATTTATTGAAAAAATTGTGATTTAAATGGGACATAATATGTACAAATATGGTCTTGAAAAATAATTGTTTTTAAAAACTACTATTGAATTTTTAAATTTGAGGTGAATTTACTATTTTAATATGCTAGTAAAAAATTAGAAAATTATTGGGAAAATATCGAGACCTAGTATGGATAACTAGGGTTTCAAACAAAATTATTTTAAAATTACTACAAAATTTTAAACTTTAATGCTAATTCTGATTTTATTATGCAAGTAAAAAATTATAAAAAATATAGGAAAAATCAGTAGGAAATTTACTCTAGGGTTTCTAGGATTTTTATGCGCAAACGAAGTAAGTCAGGGTCACCAAATGTTGTAAAAAATTTGGAAATATTGGTGTATTATTCATAATTTGGTTAAAAGGTATGAGTAGTAAAATTAGTAAATAAATATTAAATAATTATGCCACTTATTTATGTAATTTAATTATATTTTTAATCTTTTTAAAAATAGTAATAAAGGAGAGAAAATAAAACATAGCTAGAAACTGGCTAAGACAAATGTTGTAGGGTCTAGAATTTACTATGTAGGACTAGGACACTATCACAAACTAAGATATAAACTCTATTCTATGATTAGATAGGATCATCAAAAGTGGATGGGAATGGCATCGGTGCTATAATACACCTCTATCATTATTGTCCTAAAGATCTAAGATTTCTGGTTTTGTTCACTAGGTTGGTGTGACCCTATCTATGAAGTTTCGATAGCCAAAAGTCTGTAGATCTTTCTATAGAGTATATTTTTCTTCAAACCCTATGTTCCATTATACTTTGACCAATTTTGAGAAAGAATGGGGGAGGAGGGGGTAGTGTGTGTAATATTCACTGGACATGTATCCACACCCCTTGTGTAGGCACGTTACCTATAAACCAATACTCTAAAGAGGGATCAAGTAATATGTACTTATCCCACTTGATGTGGTTTGTGAAATAGTGTGTATGAAGATATAGAATGCTAAACCAAATGTGTTTGAGATGGCTAGGGACTGGTGTGAGGATTTGGATAAGTGTGTAAGTGTATTGGCTTGTTGTATGTAGAGAATAGGTAAGATTGCTTAAGTAGTCTTGCTTGTATTAATTTTTACTTAGTGATAGTTCCCAACCCTTTCCGAATGATATTTGAATGGGATTTTATAGATATCTATTAGTCATGGGTTATATGTGCTCACAGTAGGCTAGAAAGGATAAATATGGGAAAATTGAAGGAATTGACCATTGGGGCCAAAAATGCACTTGTCTAGGAGCGTCAAAAGTGTAAATAGTGACACTAAAACTATAGTTCAACTGTGGCATTATTATCTTGAGCTGACAGGACCTAGGGGAATGGATATGTCATGGACATAGCAGTCTGTCTAAGTTGGGATCAGGGATGGAAGGATATGGATGACAGGGAATTAGTGAAAATATTCCTAAGAGGGTTATGAAAGCAAGCATGAGGGATTTATGGGTTGAGTTTCATTAGACACACTCAAGTTATGAAGTTTCTTAATTTATATGACTAAAATAAACTAATCAGGGTTTGTATTGGTGTGAGGGGGTCTTAATGTGACACTTCTAGTTAATCCAAACTCTAGAGAGATTTTTCATACCAATATTATGGAGATGGATCTCACGTATGTCATTCTAAGTTTCTATGTTGAAAAAATTTATCATTGGCTAACTAAAACTAGGGCATAAATATGCCAAACTATCTAGTCTTTTGTATCATTACAAAAGAGGTTCAAGATCACTTTAATTATATTTTTGAAAATATGAATAAATTTATTTCAAGTCATAATGGAAAAGGGGACTTCACAATAAGTTATAACTAAAGACCACCATAAGGATAGAGATTTGAGATAAATCACAAATTGAAACTCATCTCCATCACAAACCAAATGCATTTTCATAATCTACCAAACCTTATAGATACTCTTATACATAAATTTACACATAATAGTCTCAAATATGTAAGTGAGTAACGTATTTTTAAGATTCAATCCCTTCCATGCTCCTTTGCCCATGGGAATACCCTAAGTAATGAAATTCCTAGGAAGGATTTCCTAGTTAACATTACCATCCAAAGCATGGATGATCCATTTAGAATGTAATACATGTCCTTAGATACAAATATATAAAACACCAAACCCTCTTATGGATATTTACTTGCAATAGATGTCCTAAGCTTCTTGATGGAACCCATGACTGAACTTAGAGTTATCCCACAAAACATTTCTCTAATTGTTTTCTCACTTATAATAGGAAGCTTTAAAGGGATCCCTAAAAAAGGATTAATAAACATTAATGGCATATAGAACCTTAGAAATAATATGTAATTTTCATACTCAAAAAAGAAGTTTAAATTTCCTATTATAAATTTTATTTTCCACCTTTTGCATCACGTACTACCTCAAATCAAAAGGATAATCTTGAAAGGAAAAAGGGATGCCAATAAATTAAAATAATTCTCCATGTTTAATCCAATTCTGCTTGTACTATAACAAAAAAATAAGTAAGGGTGAGATATAATTTATGTAAAATTGGGATTTTTTCCATTTAATGGAAGTCTCAAAATCCAAACATAACACCTTGAGATGTTCCATTGCATTGGATATGGATTCCTCCTCTTCAACTAATGAAAGGAAATAAACATTAGCAAAGTATCTATTAACCTTTTGATATTGGGTGTTACCAAGAAATATACCTTTGACCATAACTTTAGAAGAGTAATTAGATATTATGTACTAGAAGAATTTAGACACTAACACATAGAGGGAGGGATCAAGTAGGAAACCCTGATGGATATAATAGAAGAGACAAAATGGTCATATTGACGTCCATTAATGGCAATGTCAATGGATTCATATTGAAAAAGAATTTGAACTATGATAAAAAAAACCTAGGGAAAAATGTCAAGGCTTGAATCTTTGCCAAAATTAAAGGTTAGTCAATTATTTCACGAGCTTTCTCAAAATTAATCTTCATAAATAGATCCATTTGGTAAGACCATTATGCCCATTCCATTCCTTCTCAAATGGAAATGATGTTGTCAAAAATGTATTTATCGCATGTGAACCTTGTTTACTTAGGGTAAAATATGAGGGGAATAAAATATCTAATAATAAGAGTAATATACTTATAAATAATCCTATAGGAAACATTAATCAAAGTAATAACATGCCAACTAGTTATGAAATCTAAATCTTCTAGTTTGTTAACAAATATAATATTACCTTGGTTAATGAGTTTTTCAAGGTAATAGATGTGAATAACTTCAATATAGACTTTGATCAAATCAACACATTATATCACAAAGAGTTTGATATAATTCATAAGAAAACCCACCAATACCTCAGGATTTCTCAACAAGTATCAGCATGATTTCTTCATGAATATATTATAAATATAGAATCCTATTTAACGCCATAGTTGATCTTCAAACAATTTTTAGTTAACCAAGAAAAACCTAAAAAATTATCCTAAGTGGTTTCTATATGATATTTTTGATACCATTCATACCATTGGAATACTTACTTCTCTAACTAATATGATAAAATTGATACATTGTATTCCCTTATTATATTATGCAAGATGAAATACTATATGGTATAATAAATCTAGCTAGTTGGTTATGTAATATCAAATTTTGGATAGTTAATTTATGGCCATGTGGCCTATTTTAGAATATAAATCTAGCTTCATAATTTTGGTCACCATTATGTTTGTAGGAGAGCATGTTATTATTTATATTGATGTTATGGATTCATTCATTCAACTTATTTAGCTAGGAGTATATCTAAGATTGGAATTCATATCAGAGTTGCTCAAAGTTATATACCATGGATTGGATTCCAACACAAGTGAAACCCCTTTATTAAATGAGTTTTAGAGTGCCATGAAATGATAATTAAATGTAATGTCCCCTTATTCATAATAAGAGTTTTGAAGAAGACCATTAGACTATTTAGTTCAAATAGGCTAATTCAGGTGATGTCAGGGAACATTAGTGTGGGGGTCACTATTAAAAGGTTTCTATTCACTAGAATTATTCATGAATTACTATTCACCATCAGTATTCATGGTGATGTGGCAAGTGATACAACTAATGATGCAATAAGTGAGGTGGTTTCGGGATGATGTGGCATGACCCACAAGGGTATATTATGCATGTGAAGAAGTGGGAGACCAAAATATAAGTTTCTTTGTCTTTTAGAAATCACGTGTTTGAAAAAGACAAGGAGGAATAATTTGGATGCTACCCTTGGTAGAATAGTGTTTTAGCATGTGAAGTCCTTTTAGAATGGGTCAAAATTGATTAGATCTTGTTTGGGAATATTTGAGGTCACATGAAAGAGGATGACAAGATTTCACTATTCGAGTCTCACATGTGTGAGTGAGATGTATTTTTGGAAGCATGTAGAAGGTGAGGAATAAAGACAAAGGAGGGTGGCTAATTTATCTCTATATTTTTGACTAACTTGTATCCCAAGGCAAATCTTCACATGAGTCACTATTTTGTGTTGCCAACATTATCTATCCTCATTATCTCTCTTTTCTCTCCCTCTTCTATGTAAAATGCATGTTGATTATTGTTAAATCATCCCCCTTCCCATTTGATAGTTAGAACTTGGTTCATACTTAAGCCTCTTCTAAGGATGAAAACCCTTGGAGTAAAGAGATTTTTTAGGATGAAAACCCTCTAAGATCTATTGGTTTTAGTGGTTAAATATCCTCCCTGGCTGGCTTATGGTGGTTTCATTCAAAAACTATAATTATGCTTCAAATGAGTCTATATGTAAGCAGTTATATTAATATATTTGCATCTTATATGTATTTTTAAAAAACCTATGTATTTCCCTCAATGAAATAATGTAATCAGCTTATATCTATGAAAATCATGTGTTGATCTTAGTGTCTATATAATTCAAATTTGTGTCATTATAAGCTAATATCTTAAAAATTCAAAAAATTGTCATAAATATTCGTAAGTGATATTATAGTGGTATCAGAACTAGTGATCTTTCTAGCCTATAGGTCTTGTGATTTTTTACGTTTCCTATTGGTAGGGAGTTGAGACAATTTCAAAGAGAGAAAAGTAAATTGCAATCAGAAGGACTTGTTAACTGAATGGGAGAAAGAGATGAAAGAGATAACATAGACCCATCTATAAGGGAAGATATATTAGATAATTTTATGATTAATATTTTACATGTAATGACTCAATAGATGGTTCAATCTCATCAAATCCTCATAGGTTAATATGACATGGTTAGGGGATACCTTGATTTATGGAGTGTTGTTTGTCTTCATTTGGTGCCTTCGAGGGTTAGTCTAAGACCAAATATTAAAGGGATTCATGCAGGCTCTTTTTGGTCATGTTTCAGACACATGATCCCAATTCACTATTTTTATCCTATCCATAGTTTTAACTTGGACTTAAAATTTTAACATCAGTTTCACCTCAAATCAGTCAAAGACATCATTTGATGCTTCATCAGTGATTTCCTAAGTGTATTCAATGATATTTTAAATAAATGTATTAATAAAATGTTTTAATTATCAATGCATTTATTTAATTTATTAAAAGGACTTTATGTGGTGCCTAGAGGGGAAAATAAAGTTATAAACTTAATTTATTTTATAACTAAAGTGGGGTTGATCAAGTGGGAGATATAATTGTTTTTTTTTTAGATATAAAATTGAAACATGTTCCCTCAAGGAAAAATCATCCCCCTTTGGGAAAATATAAAAATGCAAGTTAGATATCATTTGGAATAGGAAGAATTGGATAGAGTTTTTACAATATTCTATTGGGGTTTCAACCAAGGAGCTTTTTGAGAATGAAAACCTTCATAGAGGACATCAACTGCAGAGGTAAAAGACCTTCCAAGGTTGATTGTTGACATATTCATTTAGAGTCTCTGTTGGAGCTTCATTGTTTGGAGTTTATTATTATAGTCAAGGGTTTAATGTGAAAATATTTGTTATTATATGAATAAATATTTGAGGAAAAAACAATATATTATTATAGAGTTTAAGGCTACATGTTTGGAACCATTTTGAAGTTGTTTCAGTCATAAAGTTTATTTTTCAAAATTTCATTATTAGTCCTTTGTAACAAAAGTAAATGGTTATGCTTATTTTATCATTTTGACTTGTTTTAACCATCTATATATGCTATAATATTGTTAGTAAAGTGACTCACCCACCTGGGTATTGTTGATTCCTTACATATATTACAATCCAAGCTCTATATGAGATATGAAACTTATTTGTAGCTTATGGGTATTTTAGAATATTGATTTATCAATAATATATTCATCTTGGTATTGTTAGAAAAGATTCTATATTATTATTATTTTTCAATTATGTGCAATGAAAACATCACATGCAAACCCCAAATATCAAACAAACAAAAAAAATTAGAACATGGGTGTATGTTATTGAGGTATCAAACATATTTTTCCTACCAGTATGTCAGAGTTTAAATTTTCATATAGTTCAAATAGTTGCATGTCAGTTTGATGACTACCTAGATAGTTACATGATAGTTTGGTGACTACCTAGATAGTTTCATGCCAGTTTGGTGTCTACCTAGATAGTTTTATGATAGTTTTGTGGCTACCTAGATAGTTGTATATCAGTTTGGTGACTACCTAGATAGTTTCATATGGATTTTGAGAGACACATGTTTATGGGTTTTGGTTGCATGTTAGTAGGTATGATTGATTATTTCATAAATAATTTTCTATGAGTGGTAGTGATAGAGAAAGAATATATATTGAAAGGAAAATAAAAAGAGAATTTGATCAATGGGAATAGTGGCCCATTGAGATAATGTGACAACACATTGAAATGCATTTATAGGAAATAAAAACTACAAAAAAATTGGGTGATACAGAAGGCATATCTAACAGGGATCTTTAAGATGATGATAGAGTTGATATGAATAGTTTGTTACATGAAATAATTGTTGTAGAGAGATGATAGTGAGAGGATATTAAACTAATTAACCAATCTCAAAAATAACTCACTCAAATTCTTTGCCAATTAGTAACCAACAATGGTAGGAACAATGGAAAAATGGTGGGAACAATTCTAATATCATAGGAAAAAATGTCAAAAATAGAAGGCACAATGCAAATGATGGAAACAATTTGGATAACTCAATTAATAATAGGATTAGCCCATAATGTACATATATTGGATAAACCAACACTAGACCCATGATTCCTACATTCACTCCCCATGTTAACCCTTTAGAATAAGAAGTTATCAAGCCTACAAAGTAAGTGTGACATACACATATTTAGAGACATTAGAGAGCTATGGATCATGAATTCCATGCTAAGATGACATTTGATCAGTACTTGGCTTATAATTATAAAACTATACCCTACCAAAAAGGTGTAGGTAGACCACATAACGAAGATTTGGAGAGGAAAGTATGTGAATTAACTATTCCATATTTTGATGGATCGTGAATGACTACAACTAGAGTGTGGGTGAAAAAACTTGAAACATACCTATATCTCAATCCAATGGCAGAGCCCAAGGCTATCAAATATTTTACCTTTCATTTGGATGGTAGTGCTCATGAATGGTGGCACCATGGATTGGTTACCTTGGGCCATGATCAGATTGATAGTTATGCTAAGTTTATAGATAAGTTGATTGATAGGTTTGATAAAGGTGATCTTGAGTTATGTTTCAAGGAGTTATCTCACTTAGATAGTAGGGGTCTATTGACACTTACATTAAAAAAATTTATAGGTTATCATTTATGGTAATTAAATTTTTAGAAAGAAGGCTGATTGTTTTATTTGTGGATGGGATTTTAGACCCGTTGAGAGGATGGGTCAAGGAACATGATCCACCCACCCTATAATATGCTATAAAGAAGGATATAGGTATGGATATATCATCCATGAAGATTAAATTTTAGTCTAAATAGTTTTCATACAAAAAATATAAAGATAAGAAGCACTTTCATAAGGACTCCAATCCACCTAAGAAAAATACTTCTACATTGGACAACGATCAACTCAATGAACTAAGGAATAATAATTTATGATTTCATCATAGAGAATAGGTGGATCCATGACATAAGTGTGTTACCCAATCCAAAGAAAAACAAATATAATATTTTTCAATAGAGGATTCGGTAGATGAGGATCCAAATCAACACTCTTATTCAAGGAACATAGGGACAAGGAGATATTTTGAGAAGCCAGATAAGGGGTAGAAAGGGGAGAGCCTAGTGGTTCAACATTCCAATGTTTATAAAGAGGCATCATTCATGATTTGGGGGTTTCTTAGTGTTCAAAAGATTATCACTCTTTTGGACATAGGAGCCACATATAATTTCATTGATGAGGGGTTAGTGGCTAAAGGGAGACTTTAAAAGGATGAGTTTGAGGGGTTCAAGGTGAGATTAGCAGATGGATTCATTATCACCTTTAAGAGGAGGATTCCCAAATTGACCATCCAGTTGAGTGACTATAAGTTTGAGTTTAATTTTTATGTCATATGTGAGATATGGATGTGGTTCTTGGCATGAAGTAGCTTCATGATATTGTGGAGTTTTAATTTAACTTGCACACCATGGAGATGAAATTTGAGGTATTTGAGAGGAAACATATTGTTATTTGGATGTCAATTTAAAGGTGACATCATTTAAGAGGATGTAAAGGCTCATTAGGCATGATCAGGTAGAATTGGAAGCAGAGTGTCTATTTATGCCCATGATTTTAGAATAGTAGAAACGTGGTTACCATCCCAACATTTAGGATTTTCTATCAAATCACATTAAATAATTTAGTAGTATACATCTTGGGAGGCCTCTTGAGAAAGGCATAGAACATTTCATCAATCTTGAAGAGGGCATCAAGACCATGATTACTACTCCATATAGACATTCAAAGAGGCATAAGGATGAGATAGATAAAGTTATTAATGAGTTGATTGATATGGGACACATAAGGCCTAATAAGAGTCCCTTTGCATCATTTATTGTGTTGGTGATAAAGAAGGATGGAATAATGCACATGTTCATTGACTATAGGGCACTTAATAAGAAGTTGATTATGAAGATGTATCCCATCCCATGGATATATGAGTTGCTCTAAGAGTTACATGGATATTGGTACTTATCTAAGATAGATTTGAGATTAGAATGTCATAAGATCAAAGTCAGGGAGCAAGATGTGAAGAAGACAACATTTAGGTGGCACTATGGATGTTTTGAGTTTTTGGTTATGCCTTTTAGCTTAACCAATACTCTAGCCACTTTTTAGTCTTCTATGAACAAGTTGTTCAAAGATCAGATTTTTAATTTTGTTCTCATATTCTTTGATGCTATTTTAATTTTTAGCAAGACTTGGTAGGATCACATGAGACACCTTGAGGAAGTTTTGAGCATCCTACAGTGGGAGTCACTATATTTCAAAGATTTAAAATGTGAGTTTGGGATGATAAAGATTCTCTACCTTGGGCATATTATCAGTTCTATGTACCCTAAGAAGGTCAAAGCTATTATGTATTTATCTCCCCCAATAAATCTTACATAGCTCAAAGGATTCTTTGGCCTTTTCAAGTTTTATAGGAAATTTGTTAAGGGTTTTTCATAGGTGGCTAGCCCACTCATAGATCTAACCCAAAAAGGGGCCTTTGCCTAGTTATATGATGATTAGATATGCTTTTATTAATTCAAACAACTAATATGTACTTGATGAGTCCCAACTGTTCTACATTTGTCCAAGACATTTGAGTTGGAGTGTGATGCATCAGGAGAAGGGATATGAGTTACTTTGATGTAGAACAAGCATCTCATTGATTTTGATATCCAAAATTTTAGAGGCATTTAGAAGAGCTATTCTATTTATGAAATGGAGATGATGTCTATCATGCTTGATTTATCCAAGTTTAGACCATGCCTTGTGGGAGGTAAGTTTACTATCAAAACTGACCATAACAAATTCAAACACTTCCTAAATCAATGTGATCTCAATGATAGGCAACAAAATTGGGTGAGTAAATTACATGCATATGACTTTGAAATAGTGTATGTGAAATTGAAGAATAATGGGGTTGATAATGCACTTACCAAGAGACCTCATTTATGTGCTTTAATTGAGATCACAATTGATTCAATGGAGATTATTTCAACTGAGTATGTAAAGGAATCTTCAACATCAGTAATTACTAAGGGCACTATTGAGGATGACAGATATTTGGTGCTAAATGGTTTAATCATTTATAAGGAGAGGATTTAACTAGTACCAAGCTCATAGATTAAGGTGAAAGTGTTAAGGACATTTCATGATACCCTATGGTTGGTCATCCATGTTTCTTTAAGACATACAGGCAAATTTGGGAGATATTCACTTGGAAAGGACTTAAGTATGAAGTCCTTAAGTATATTTATGAGTGCCCCAAATCCCATCAAAATAAACATGATCATACCTTTCCAGCTGGGTTGTTGTATCCCCTTCATATTCCCAATTAGAAACGGGAAAGTATTTCTATGGACTTCATTACTAGGATTTTGAAAGAGTTGATTAAGGATTGTATATATGTTATGATTTATCATTTAATCAATTTTTTCATTTATTTGCAATTTCAACAATATCTATAACATCATGTGTGGATGATCTTTTATTTATGGAGATATTCACACTCCATGGTTTGCCTAGGAGCATAGTTAGTGGTAGGGATAAAAAGTACCTGAGTTTATTTTTGTAGGAGATCTATAGGTTGAGTGTGACAAAGATGACTCCTATTAGTTCATATCATTCATAAACTGATCCATAGACTATGATAGTGAAAAAATGGGTGGAATGGTACTTGTAGAATTACATTTCAGGGTAGTAGAGGGCATGTGTGAAGTGGTTACATGTCAGTGATTTTTTTTACAATTCTACTTACCACATGTCCATCAAGATGTCACCATTCATATATTTATATGGGTATGCAGCTCCAAATTTTCTATATTTATTGTTTGATGATATCAGAGTAACCAATGTAAGGTATTTACTCCAAGAGAGCTAGGATATTATGAAATCTTTGAAGGCAAATTTATAACAAGCCCAAAATAACCAGGAGTTATATGTTAATCAACATTGAGTAAAGCAGACATTTGAGGTAGGTAATATGGTTTATCTGAGGTTGTAGCCCTATAGATAGTCCAATATCAAGAAGAATGGGTTGGAGAAGTTTAAACCTTGGTATTATGGTATTTTCCAGATATCTAGGTGGGTAGGAGCGGTTGCTTACGAGATCGAGTTACTGATAGATTGTAGAGTACATAATATCCATAAGGGATATTATAGTGGTATCAAAGGTGGTGATCTTTCTATCCTATAGGTCTTGTGTTTTTTTAAGTTTCTTAGTTACAGGGAGTTGAGATATTTTCAAAGAGTTAAAAGGAAATTGTAATTAGAAGGACTTAATGATATATTGGGAGAAAAGTGATTAAAGACCCATCTATAAAGAAAGATAGATTTGAAAATTTTATGATTAATTTAGTACATACAATGACTCAACAGATGGCTCAATCCCATCATCAAATCACTCAGATTCTTACTCAAATTATGGACAACAATGGTCACACATGTAACAATGGTAATAATGAAGCAAAAAGGTCCAATACAGTCAACTATGGAGCTATCCACACACAAACCTTAAATGGTTCAATCAACACTAGACCCTCTAGGCCTAACTTCATTTTAGTGAGTAACACTCTAGATGATGATCTAAATGATCTATAAATGTAGGTGTAATGTCCTTTCCCTAAGCTTCATTAATTTGGTAGACCATTATCCTATTCCTAGTGCTTCTCATAGGCTAATATGACTTGGTTAGGGGATCCCTTAATTTGTGGTGTGTTTTTTGTCTTCATTTTGTACCTTAGAGGGTTAGTCTAAGATCATATTTTGAGAAGATTCATGGAGACTCTTTGTGGGCATGTTTCATACACATGGTATGAATCTAATATTTTTATTTTGTCATTAGTTTTGGTACCAAATTTGTCTTTCAACATCAATTTTACTTCAAATGAGTTAAGGACATCATTCTATGCTTTGTAAGTGATTTCCCAAGTGTATTCAATGATATTTAAAATAAATATGTTAATATAATGTTTTAATTGTAAAATCATTTATTTAATTTTTTAAAGGGACTTTATGTTGCTCCTAAAAGGAGAAAATAAAGTTATAAACTTAATTTATTTTATAGCTTAAGTGGGGGTTCTTAAGTGGCAGACACAGGTTTTTTTTGTAAATATAAAATGAAAACATGTTTCCTCAAGGAAAAATAGTCCCTCTTTAGAAAAATATAGAAAGTCAAGTTAGATCTCATTTGGAATAGGAAGAATTAGAGATATTTTTATATGTTTGTGCTAGGGTTTCAACTGAGGAGCTTTCTGAGGATGAAAACGTTCATAGAGGACATAAAATATAGAGGTCAAAGACCCTCCAAGGTTGATTGATAACATATTCATTTAGAGTCTATGTTGGAGATTCATTGTTGTGAGCTTCTTATTACAGGGAAGGGTTTAATGTGAAAATATTTTGTATTATATGAATAACCATTTGAGGAATTAAAAAATATATTATTATAGCATTTGAGGCTACACATTTGGATCTATTTTGGAGTGGTTTAAATCATAAAGTTTATTTTTCAAAATTCCATCATCATTCATTTATAAAAATAGTAAGTGGGTATGATTATTTTATCATTTTGAGTTCTTTTTACAATCTAGGTATGTTTTAATATTGTTAGTGGAGTGATTTACCTACCTGGGTATTGTTAATTCTTTACATATATTGTAATCCAAGCTTTGTATGAGATTTGAAACTTATTTGTAACTTATGGGGATTTTAAAATATTGATTTATCAATAATATATTCATCTAAGTAGAGTTATAAAAGTTTCTATATTTTTATTTTTCAATTATGTAAAATGCAAACATCACATGTAAACCATGGATAACAAACAAACAAAATAGAGCATGGGTGTATATTACAATGGTATCAAAGCTAGTTTTCCTACTAGTCTATCAGAGTTTAACTTTTGTTGTATTTCAGATAGTTGCATGTCAATTTGATGAATACATAGATAGTTGAATGATAGATTGGTGACTACCTAGATGCTTACATGACAGTTTGTTATCTACCTAAATAGTTGCATGATAGTTTGGTGGCTCCTAAAATAATTTCATGTTAGTTTGGTGACTACCTAGATAGTTGTATGTGGATTTCGAGCAAGACATGTTTATGGATTTTGGTTGCATGTTACTGGGTATGAGTGATTGCATCTTAATTCTCATTATATGAGTGGTAGTGATAGATAAAGAAGGTATTTTGAAAATAAAATATAGAGAGAAGATGATCAGTTGGAATAATGGCCCTTTGATACAATGTGACAACACTTTTAAACACATTTATAGGAAATAACAACTACAAAAAACATGGGTGAAAGACAAGGAAGATATAGAATGGATATTCATGATGATGATGATAGAGCTGATATGAATATTTTATTACATGCAATAAAAAATTTAGGAAGAGGGCACTGAGATGTTCTTGAATGATTGAACTAATCTCAAATAGTATTCACTTAAATTCTTCATCAATTGGTATGTAATAATGGTAGGAACAATATAAAAAATAGGAACAATGAAAGATATGGTGTGAATAATGGTAATAACATAGGAAACAATGTCAAAAATAGAAGGCATAATGTAAATTAATGAAACAATGGGGATAACTCAATTAATAATAGGATTGGCCCATAGCATCCATATGTTAAATCAGCGAGCACTAGACACACGATGTTTAGATTCACTCTCCTAGATAACCATCCAGAAGAAGAAGCTCTCAAACAACATAGCAAGTGAAATATGCATATATTTAGAGATATTTGAGAGCTATGAATCCTAAGTTTCATGTTGATATTCCATTTTATTATAACTTGGATTATAAGGATAGAACTAGGCCCTGTTCAAAAGGTGGAGGTAGACCACATAATCAATATTTGCAAAGAAAATTAGGTAAATTAACTATTCCATATTTTTATAGATAAATAATTACTAGAACTAAAGTGTAGGTGCAAAAGCATGACACATACCTACATCTCATTTCGACAGCTACATCTCAATCCGATGGTGGAACCTAAGGTTATAAAATGTGCTATCTTACATTTGGATGGGAGTGCTCATGAAGGGTGGTACTATGGATTGGTTATCTTGGGAAAAGATCATATTCATAACTATGTGGAGTTTACCAAAAAAAATTATTGATAGGCTTGATAAGTGTGATCCTGATTTACGTTTCAAGGAGTTAGCTCATCTTAGATAGTGGGGGTCTGTTGATACTTACATTTTAGATTTTTAGATGTTATCGGTTATGGTAACTAAATTTTTATAAAGGAGGCTAATCATTCTATTTGTTGATGGGAATTTAGACCCATTGATAAGACAGGTCAAGGCACTTGATCCATCCACCCTCTAGGATTCTATCGAGAAGGATAGAGATATGGAGATATCTTCCATAGAGAGTAAATTTCAGTCTAAATAGTTCTCATACAAAAAAATAAATATAAGAAGCACTATCATAAGGACTCCAATCCACCTAAGAAAAATAATTCTAGGTTAGATAACAATCAACTCAATGAACTAAGGAAGAGTAAGTTATGTTTTCATTGTAGGGAACAATGGGATCCATCACACAAGTGTGCTTAACAAGCTAAAGTAAAACAAATATAATATTTTTTAGTAGAGGAGTCAATATATGAGACAAATTATTAATTTGATTTATGGGATGAATGTACAAAGAGATATTCTAAGGAGCTAGATAAAGATCTAAGAGAGGAGAACCTAATGGCTCAACATTCCATCATTTAGAGAGAGGGATCATTAAAGATTTAGGGAGTTCTTGGTGCTTAGAGGATTATCATTGTTCTCAACATAGGTGCCACTCATAATTTCATTGATGAGGGTTTAGTGGCCAAAGGGGGACTTAAAACAGAGGATTTTGAGGGGTTCAAGTGAGAGTAGCATATGGATTCATTATCACCTGTATGAAGAGGATTGAAAATTTTACCATCTAGTTGAGTGGTAATAAGTTTGAGGCTGATTTTTATGTGGTTATTATGGGAGAGATGGATGTGGTTATTGGCATGAAGTGGATTCATCCTATTGGAGAGTTTTACCTTAACTTGCACACAATGAAGATGAATTTTAAGGTATATTAGAAGAACCATGTTATCTAAGGGATGTTGGATGTTGATTTAAGGGTGGTACATTTAGGAGGATGGAGAGGTTCATTAGGCATGATCAGGTAGAATGGACAATAGAGTGTCTAATTATGCCCATGGTTTTGGAGGAATAGAAACATGGTTACCATCTCAATATTCAGGATTTGATATCAAAACATAGTAAAGAATTTGATAGTATGCCCCCTTGGAGGCCTCTTGAGAGAGGCATAGAGCTTGTCATCAAGCTTGAAGAGGGTGTCAAGCCCATGATTACTACTCCATATAGACATTCAAAGAGGCATAATGATGAGATAGAGAAAGCTATTAAGGATTTGATTGATATGGGATACATAAGGGTTAACAAGAGTCCCTTTGCATTGATGATTATTTTGGTGAAGAATAAGGATGGGAAAATGCACATGTGCATTAACTATATGACACTTAATAAGAATACCATTAAGAATAGTTACCCTATCCCATGGATAGATGATTTGATCGATGAGTTATATGGAGATTATTTCATGAAGATAGATTTGAGATTAGGATATTATAAGACTCATGTCACAAAGGAGGATGTGAAGAAGACAACATTTAAGTATCACTATGGACATTGTGAGTTTCTGGTTATGCCTTTTATCTTAACCAATAATCCAACCACTTTCTAGTATTTTATGAATAGGGTGTTTAGAAATTAGCTTCTTAAGTTTTTCCTCATATTTTTTTATGATATTTTGATTTTTATGAAAACATGGGAGGATCACATTAGACACCTTGAGGAGGTTTTAAGCGTCTTAGAGTAGGAGTCACTATATGCCAAGGAGTCAAAATTTGAGTTTGGGATGATAGAGCTTCTCTACCTTGGGTATATTATCAATTCAAAAGGTGTTTGTATGGCCCTAAAAAGGTCAAAGCTATTATGGATTGGCCTCCCCTAATAAATATTACATAGTTAAAATGCTTATTTAGCATTTGTAAGTTTTATAAGAAATTTGTTAAGGGTTTTTCACAGGTGGTTACCCAACTCATAGATATAACCATAAAGTGGGCCTTTGCTTGGTTAGATTATGCTCAGAGATGTTTTGATTGATTCAAACAACTAATATGTACTTGCCCAGTCCTAACTATTTTAGATTTATCCAAACCATTTGAGTTGGAGTGTGATGCATCGAGAGAATGGATAGGAGTTGTTTTGATACAGAACAAGCATCTCATTGCTTTAGAGAGCCATAAGTTGAGAGTCATTGAGAAGAACTATTATGTTTATGATAGGGAGATGATGGCCATCATCCATGATTTCTCCAAGTTTAAATCATACCTTGTGATAGGTAAGTTCATTGTTAAATCCAACCACAATAGCCTCAAACACTTCCTAAATCAATGATATCTCAATGATAGGCAACAAAAGTTTGTGAGTAGATTTTAGGCATATGACTTCGACATAGTGTATGTCAAAAGGAAGAAGAATCTAGTTGTTAATACACATTTTAGGAGAGCTCATTTATGTGCTCTTGTGAAGATCATAGCTGATTAAATGGAGATGAATTTAGCTTAATATGTGAAGGAATCTTGGGCATTAGTCATTATTAAGGGCACTATTGAGGATGACATGTATTCATTCATATACGATTTAATCACTTAAAAGGAAAGGATTTACCTAGTGCCCAACTCATAGCTTAAGGTGAAAGCATTGAGGACATTTCACGATACACCTATGGATAGTCATCCAGGTTTCTTTAAGACATATAGGTAGATTTGGAAGAGATTCACATGAAAAGGATATAATAATGAAGTCCTTAAGTATGATCATGAGTGCTCCACATTCATTCAACACAAACATGAGCATACCTTTCCAGGTGGGTTGTTGCATCCCTTGCCTATTCCCAATTAGACATGGGAAAGTATTTTTATGTACTTCATTACTAGGATTTCAAAAGTGTTGGGTAAGAATAGTATATATGTTGTGGTTTATTGGTTAAAATTGTTTTCCTCATTTATTTTAAATTTAAAAAAACATATACAATAGCATAGGTGGCTGATCTTTACTTCAACGAGATATTCAGACTACATTGTTTGCCTATGAGCATAGTCAGTGACAGGGACAACAAGTTACTGAGTTTTTTTTGGTATGAGATCTTCAAGTTGAGTGGGACAAATCTCACTCCCAGTAGCACATATCATCATTGGACCGATGGATAGATAGATATACTAAAAAAATGGGTGGAAGGGTACTTGTATAATTACATTTAAAGGTAGTAGAAGGCATGTGTGAAGTGGTTACACCTTGGTGAGTAATGTTGTAATTCTAATTACAACATTTCCATAAAGATGTCATGGTTCATGGATCTGTATGGATATGTGGATCCAAATTTTTTAGATTTGTTTTTTAGTAATATAAAAGTAACCAAGGCAAGGGATTTAATTTAAGAGAGCTAGGATATTATGAAATATTTTAAGGAGAATTTATAGGAGGCCCAAAATCAGTTATAGTTATATACTGATCAGCATCAAGTAGAGTGGAATTTTGAGGTAGGTGAAATGGTTTATCTAAGGATACATCTTTATAAATAATCCATGCTCAAGAAGAGAGGGCCATAAAAGTTTAAGCCACAGTATTATGGTCCTTTTAGTATATCTAGGTAGGTAGTAGAGGTGGCTTACAAGATCAAGTTACCAACAAATTGTAGATTACATAATGTGTTTCATGTCTCTCACCTTAAAAAAGTGCTTGGACATAATTTGGTTCCCTCTTTCGAGGAAGGTAAAATCATCTTTATTAAAGAGGCCATCATTTATACTATGGAGCATACTCTATGTCATAGGACTATTAGGGAATATCTAGTGAAGTAGAAATACTTGCCGATTGAGGATGCTACATGGGAATGTGAGCATATTATACAACATCCAAAGTTGAGATTACTTGAGGATAAGTGATTTTGGGGAAGGTATATTGTAATATCCCTTCTTAAGATTATTAGTTGGGTAACTTTTTAGCCTATTCCTAAGGGTTCCCATAGGCTAATGTGACTTGATAAGGAGATCCCTTGATTTGTGGAGTGTTGTTTGTCTTCATTTAGTGTCTCTTAGGGTTAGTATGAGCTTAAATTTTAAGGAGATTCATGGAGACTCTTTGTGGGCATGTTTTGGACACATGGTCCAAATTTACTATTTTTAGATTGTCATCAGTTTTGGCACTCAAGTGGGAGATACAAGTGTTCTTTTTTAATATAAAATTAAAATACATTCCCTCAAGGAAAAATCATCCCCCTTTGGGAAAATATAAAAAGTCAAGTTAGATATCATTAAGGTAGAAAGAAAATGTATTTTGGAGAGATTTTTTAAAGTATTGTGAAGGGGTTTCAACCAAGAATATTTATGAAGACAAAAAACTTCATAAATAACATCAAATGTAGAGGTTGAAGATCCTTGTTGACATATTCATTTAGAGTATGTGATAGAGATTTATTGCTAGGAGTTTCTTGTTGTAGGCAACGGATTAATGTGCAAACATTTGGTATTATGTGAATAAGTATTTGAGGAAGAAATAATATATTATTAAAGAGTTAAAGGTTGCATATTTAGATCCATTTTGGATTGGTTTCAGTCACAAAGTTTATTTTTTTTAATTCCATTATCAGTCTTTCATAACTACATTAAATGGGTATGATTGTTTTATCATTTTGAGTTGTTTTAACCATATATATATATATATATATATATATATATATATATATATATATATATATATATATATATATAGTATTGTTATTAGAGTTATATATATATATATATATATATATATATATATAGTATTGTTATTAGAGTTATTCACCCACCTAGGTATTTTTGATTCCCTACATATATTACAATCTAAGCTTTATATGAGATCTAAAATTTATTCGCAGCTTATGGGTATTTTAGAATATTGATTCATCAATGATATATTCATCTGGGTATTGTTATAAAATCTTCTATATTTTTATTTTTAAATTAATTTCAATGCAAACATCACATGAAAACCCTAAATAACAAACAAACCATAGAAAATTAGAATAGGGCTTTATGTTACATAGGGGTTTATGTAGGTTTCCAATCAACAATGCCATTTAATGACTATTTAGATTTCAAACAAAGACATAGATCTCGTAAAGGTGTGGGTGGAATACCACATAATAATGATTTGTAAATAAAGGTGGGTAAGCTATCTATTTCTTACTTTGATGGTTCTATAATGATCACTACTAAATCTTGGGTGAAAAATATTAACACCTATTTTTAGCACAATCTTATTGCTATAATTGATTCATTTAACTATGAAAATGTCCATTTATAAGGTTTTACACATGAATGGTGGCATCGTGGGTTGATTACCTCAGGCCATGATCACATCGACACTTATGCTAAATTCATAGAGAGGTTAATTGATAGTTTTATGAAGAAAGATTCTGATTTTTGCTTCAATGAGTTGACACAGTTGAAATAATAGAGTTCAATAAATGCTTACACTATTGATTTCTAAAGATTGTCAGTACTAGTGAATGATATTTCAAAAAGGAGATTGATCATGTTTTTTATTGGTGGTCTCTATAACCTCTCGAGAGGTTGGATTAAGGCTCTTACTCCATCTATATTATATGAAGCATTTAAATACGCAAGAGATATGGAGTCATCTATCTCTAGAGGCAAATCTCAATCAAAAGGGTTCCAATAAAAAAAGGCAAAGAAACACATCCATAAAGATTCAATTTAGGTTAAGAAGGATCCCATAAGGTTGAATGCATATCAACTTAATGAAATATAGAGCAATAAATTATGCTTCACTTATAAGGACCCATGGGGTCTAGATCACAAGTGTTCACCTAAGACCAAAGTCAGTCAAATTGAGTATTATTTAGTGGATAAATTTTTAACTAAAAAATCAAACCCATAATCTGATTTAGAAGATCATGAGAAGGAGATATCTTCAAACAAGTCAGAAAATGATCAAGAAGGTGGGGGCACACTTTCCCAACTCTCTATCTTTTAAAGAATTATTTATTTTAGAGTTCAGGGACTATTATGTGGACAATGTATAGTTTCTCTTATAGACATAGGTGTTACACACAATTTCATTGATGAAGGAATTGTAGCTAGAAGGGGAATTAAAATGGAATAATTTTATGGTTTCAAGGTGATGGTAGCATATATATTCACCCTCAGATGCACCAGAAAGAATCCTAACTTGAGCATTCAGCTGGAAGATTATGAGCTCATATATGATTTTTATGTGGTAAGCATAGGGGACACAGATGCAGTCCATAGAATTCAGTGGTCACATTTTATTGGAGAGTTCTATATGAACTTATAGACCATCGAGATGAAATCTAAAGTTTCTAGTAAGAATATCATGCTTAAAGGCATGTAAAATGGTGGGCTACAAATAGTCTCTTTAAAAATAATGGATAGACTTATCAGACATGGCCAAGTAGAGTGGGAATCATAAAGCCTCATTATGCCAACCATTATAGAGCTGTAGAAGAAGATTTACTATCCATAGGTACAAATTTTGTTCTTCAAGCACTACAATATCTTTGGTAGCATACCTCCTAAGTGAGTCATTGAGCATGTCAATTACATGGAGGAGGGTGCCAAAACCATTATCACCACTCCCTAAAATCATTAGAAGATGCACAAATATGAGATAGAGAAGGCCATCAAGGAGTTGATTGACATTTGACATATCATGTCTAGTAAGATCCCCTTAACATCTTCAGTAGTGTTGGTGAATAAAAATATGGGATTATGTGTATGTGTATATATTATAGGGCTCTAAATAAGAAGATAATAAAAATATGTATCCAATTTCATAGATAAATGAGCTCACAGATGAGATACATGGTGCATGTTACTTCTCTAATATTGATTTGAGACTAGTCTATCACCAGATACAATTTCATGAGGTGGATGTAGAGAAAAATTATTTTAGGTGTCATTTTGGCCACTATGAATTCTTGGTCATGCTATTTGGTGTAACCAATGCTCCTACCACTTTTTAGTATTACATAAACAAGGTATTCAACAAATAACTCTGAAAAATTGTTTTGATTTTATTTAATGATATTTTGATAATTATAAAATTATGGGAAGAATATATGAAGCATTTAGATGATATTATCAACATCCTTGAGAGAGAGAATCCTTGTATACCAAATAATCAAAATTTAAATTTGGTATAAGATAACTTATTTACTTTGGTCACACAATCATCTCTAGTGATAGAGATGACACTAGGGAAAAACAATTCTAAGGCTAAGTGGAGAGCGTGATATTAGACTATGATAAGATATGATGAAGGGATGCCAAGACTGGATTAAGGTATATAAGGGATGGGGGTATGACTAGTGCTATGTGGATGAGACTAATCTAGAACGTGACTAAGACAAGAGGGGTGATGAGAGATATGATGAGATGCAATATGAGATAAGATTAAAAGGATATGAATAAATGTATAAATCAAATATGTATGAGAGTCATGTCTACCACATACAATGGTTAAATGTTTTATTATTAGGTGATAAACTCTAAATTCAACCGATGGTTCCATCAAAGTTTCTTGGGAATTATTTATATAATGCTTTAGAAATAGATAGTGATGAAATGACATATACCTTTATTCCTTATCTTAACAGTGACATATCAATCAAGCTCAAGACAATAAGTTACTAGACGATAAATAAAATAGAGGGCTTACAATAATAGCAAGTCATTTCATACATGCCTCTAAATGCACAAACATTATTATCAACATATATTAAAAAAAATGGTTACTCAAAGGCCACTCACAATAACAAAAAAAACTAAAAATACCATATCAATAATTAAATGGACATAATGCATGATATGGAAAAATTAACTATGCGAATCAATATTAAAATCATACAAATTCAAGAAAATAGTCAATCGGACAAAATAGTGTGTATGTGTGTGTGTATTTGTTCTCGAATTTCTTTACCTTCTCCTAATAATTGTGATTTTACACCTTCTTCCTCATGAATCTATCCCTCAAGACTCATTTTCAAGGGAAAATACAAAGATTGTCTTGCATCTACCTTGGATAAGAAAAGGGTAGAAGAAATAAACTAACTTAGAAATAATTCATCGAGTAAAATCATAAGATCTAATCAAACTGCATAAATAATCAACATTAACATAAATTTTCAATGAATAGATATATTTTAATTAAATATTCAAAATGAAAAATACCGCAACCACAAATCAAATCAATTATAAAAATTAAAAGTTTAGTAATCCCCAATCATTAATAGTTTGATCTAATCATTAATGATAAGTGCTTTTCATTAGGGGTGGGATGGCATTTAACAACAATATATTTGAATCTAAATATTTTTGTAGGTGGTGGCTAAAAAATAGTTGGAAAATTATATAACTAGCAGTCTATAGCTACCAAAACTTTGGCCTCCATTTGAAAAATATGCAAATTAAAATACTAGATCAAGAACACATGACATTTTGAAACAAAATTAGATAAAAAGGATGTGATAGGATGTTAGTGTCAATCCAACAAGATTTTAAAGCAATTTTTGAATAAAGTGGAAAACTCACTTGTGATGATTCAAATCATATCATAAGAAGATAAATGAAGTCTCGAAGAAGAGATTCCTACTCCAAAGCAAAGTTCCACTGAGAAGGAGCATAAAGGAGCTAAGAGAGCGAAAACCCATATTTTTAAAGTTGATTAATGATGTATCTTTATTATAACCTACTCATTGAAGTGAAGAGTTCTTCTTTATGGTCTTCAAAGGTAGGGATAGTGTGCTTGTCTATGTAATATCTATAATGATAAAACTAAACAACAAAATATATACTCTTTTTATTTACAATCTGTGTCTTTTGTTTGTAAATGTCCTTGAGAGTGAAGGAAGTGTAACACCATTGAGGAATAAGTTTGCCATTCACTTGGCCTCCTCTTTCCCTTGTATATCACTAATAGAGATGGGGAGATATCGATGGAGGAGACACAAAAAATAAATAAAATTGTGGCAATAAAAACTTCGTCTAAAATATATAAATAACAAACACACATGAACCCTATGATATTGTAATTTGGCATGTAATAAATACACAGGAATCATTTATAAGTGTCTACAAATGATAGATATAATTATAACTTTTTAAAATATTTTAATGATAATTAAATAATTTTTTATACAATTATTTATGTTGTTCATATAAAAAATAAAATACAAATTCTGTTTTGAAATAAAAAATAAAATTGATAAATTTAATAATTATTTTAAAGTTTAATTATATAATACATATTCCTCTTTTCTCTTTATTTTCTTAATTCTAAATGTAAACCTCTAATAATCACGGTTATTTAATAATAATAATAATAATAATAATAATAATAATATTATTATTATTATTATTATTATTATTATTATTATTATTATTATTATTATCAACTACTATTTATTTATCTTCAATTAAATTTTCACTATCAATTACTGGATTTTTATTATTCCTTATAACGGTTAATTTTTATTTATTTATCTAAAATATAAATTAATGGTTTGAATCAACTATTGTGACGGATTTTCAATTTAAATGGTTAAATTCATTACCTTCGGTACCAACATGGTAAATGGTGATTTCATGAATAATAGCTATGCCCGACGTTAACTAATAATCTGATCAATAATATCCGACGATCTGTAAAAAGTATCCATTGAACCTCTAAACATGTGAAAATCCAATCTAACTATGATAGTCGTTGTTGTCATGCTTAGATGTCCTGATCCGGCGTTCATTCGGGGGTGCTACTGCTCTATCATTCTGTGTCTGTCATTAAGAGGCCATTTTTTTGTGGATAAATCTCTCTATAATACAAATAATGTAATGATCTACACGAGCTTACGATTGTTTTCATGTTTTAAAATAAGTTTTTAAATTATAAAGAGCGTACCTAAGTGACTTCATCATAATTATTGACTTGATCCATGAAGCCACGTGCTTTACGTATTTAATGGATTTATTGTGATAATGTATGATCTTTTGGAACAGGTAAAAGGTATGTTAATTTTGACCTTGGAGAGCCATCACTGTTACATTATTTGCATTTATTAGTTGGTCGAACGTGTCGAGAACAATTATGTATACAACTTACTCTTAGAACAGTGAAGTGGTTTTAGTAAAACAATATAATAAATATAATCAAATATAATAGGAAATTACTATCAATTTATAATAATAAATATATTTTAAAATCAGCAATAAATGATAACTATTTGTTGTATAAATTTGGAGATAGTTACTAAACCTAGACAATGAAAAATAGGCAAGATAGTGAGGCAAATAAAATTTAAGAAAATTTCAATAAACAAAATCAATTTAAATTTTTAGTTCATTTTTTTGGAAAATTAGAGGTCTTTGTAAGGTAGTTAATGTATTTCTCATAACATCTATTTATAGACATATTTTTAATTATTTAATTTATATTTTTTATAAATTGAAGAACTATTAATTGATTCAAATTTAATTGATGAAATGTCCTGGATCTGTTTGTCCATATTATAAGTGGCATGCATGTCCTTAATCTCACTCATGTACATCATGAAATTTATTTGAAAAGAAAACTAGATATAGAATATACCTATATATGATAAAACATAAACAAATCATGTAAAAATGCAATACATGTCATGCATAGGCTTTGGTTCTTTAATTTTTGAATATTATATTCATATTTTTATTTTGACTATTTAGAAAGTTTTGTAATGTTAACTAATTATCCTATCAATTGGATGCTCACATGTCAATATTGCCTTAAATGTGGCTAATTTTACACATCATGATCGATTAATATCATGTGTATTTGATTTCACATTATAAATCAATTATTTGATGATGTGACATAAAGATCATGGGCATCATCAAAAATCTGACCATTGTATACTACATAATTATATATACCATATTACTAGTGGAGTATAATTAATAATATGAGAGTGTTCTTGTGTTCATTTTTGAAAGCACAAAGTAGTTTTTAACACTAGTTAAGGTTGTGATGGAGAAAATAATGGCTCTTATGAGTCCTACATAAATGTTTTTTATAATATGCCTTTTAGTACTAGTTTTTGATGAAAATTCACTATCTTCCTCTGAGTTGTCTACATAAATTGGACTTTCATAGGTTATCCAAGTGACTAGAATATTGTTAAGGTTGGAACTAACGTCTTATCTAAAAAAAATAATGGATTTAACTATTCATTTAAAATTGAGAGTTTCCACGGTAAGATACTACAAAGAGACAAACTTTATTAACATAATCAAGGTTTAGACTATTGGGAGGGGATCTCAATAGGACACATTACTCAATCCAAAATATAAAGTGATTTTTCATACCAATCTTGTGGAGATGGATATCAAGTATGGAATTCTAACTATAACTAGGGCATAGACATGCCAAACTATCTAGTGTTTGGTATCATTACAAAAGAGGTTCAAGATAACTTTGATTATATTTATGAAAATATGAATAACTTTATTTCAAGGCATAAGGGAAAAGGTAACTTCATAATAAGTTATAACTAGAGACCACCATAGAGACTAAGATTTGAGATAAATCATAGACTGAAACTCATTTCCATCCCAAACCAAATGCATTTTCATAATCTACCAAGCCTTATAGATACTTTTAGAGACAAATTTACACACAATAGTGTCATGGATGTATGTGATCAACATTGTTTGAATATTCACTCCCTTTCATGCTCCTTTGCCCATGGGACTACCATGAGAGATGAAATTAATATGAAGGATTTCCTAGTTATCATTACTATCCAGTTCATGGATGATCCATTTAGAACATAATACATGTCCTCAGGTACAAATATATAAAATACCAAACCCTCCTATGAATCTTTACTTTCAATAGATATCCCAAGATTCTTGATGTAACCCATGACTACACTTAGAGTTATCCCATAAAAAAAAATCTAATTAGTTTCCCACTTATAATAGGAAGCTTTAGAGAGAGCCCTACAAAAGGATTAATAAACATTAATGGCATCTAGAACCTTTGGAAGAATATGGAATTTTAAAATCAGTTTAAATACCTTGTAATAAATTTTGTTTTCCACCCTTTGCATCACATACTACCTCAAATTAGAGGGATAATATTGAAAGTAAAAAAGGATGCCAAAAATTTAAAAAACTTCTCTAGGTGTAATGCAATTTTTCCTGTACTAGAAGAACAAAATAGGCAAGGGTGAGATGGAATTTATGTAACATTGGGTTTTTCTTAATTTAATGAAGGACACAAAAGAAAAAAAAAACACATCAAGATGGTCCATCACACTAGATATGGATTGCTCCTCTTCAACTAATGAAAGTAAATAATCATCAGCAAAGTGTCCATTAACCTTTTGATATTGGGTGTTACCAATAAATATACCTTTGACCATACCTCTAGAAGATTAATTAGATAGTAGTTATTGTAAGACTTCAATAACTAACACATTGATGGAGGGATCAAGTAGGAAACCCTTATAGATATAACAAAAGAGACCAAATGGTCATATTGAACCCCATTAATAGGAATGTCAATAGATGCATATTGAAAAAGCATTTGAACTATGGTAATGAACCCATGGACAAATATCGAGGCTTGAATTTTGGCCAAAATGAAAGGACATATAATTATTTCAAAAAGTTTCTCAAAATTAATCTTTATAAATAGATCCATTTAGTAAGACCATTATCCCCATTTTGTTGCTTCCCAAATGGAAATTATGTTGTCAAATATGTATTTATCACATGTGAACCTTGTCTACTAAGGGGTTAAAATGAGGGAAAGCATAAATATAATCATAAGAGTAATAGATTTATAAATAATGTTATAGGAAACATTTGGCAAAGTAGTAGGATGTTAACTAGTTATGAAATCCAAATCATCTAGTTTTTTAACAAATTTAATATTACCTTGGTTAATGATCTTTCCAAGGGAATGGATTTGAATGACTTCAAGATAGACTTTGATCAAGTCGACACACTATATTGTAAAGAGTTTGATATAATTCATAAGGAAACCCATCAATACCTTTAGATTTATCAACAACTATCTACATGATTTCTTCATGAATATATTCAAAATATAGAAGCCTATTTCATGCAACAGTTGATAATCAAACAATTTTTAAGGAATAGAAAAATATCTAACAAAATCATCCTATGTGGTTTCTATATGATATTTTTGATACCATTCATACCATTGGACAACTTACTTCTCTATCTAAAATGATACAATGGATACCTTGTCTTCCCTTATTATACTATGTAAGAAGAAATAATATATGGTATAATAAATCTATCTTGTTGGTTATGTAGTATCAAATTTTATATTGTCAAAAATATGGCCACATGGCCTATTTTAAGATATAAATCCAGCTTCATAATTTTTATCACCATTTATTTTTTAGGAGAGCATGGTATTTTTTATATTGATGGTGCGAATTCATTTGCTTAACTTCATTAGTTAGGAATCAAGCTAATATTGGAATTCATATCAGAGTTCCACAAAGTTCTATACCATGGATTGAATTCGTACACAAGTGAAACCCTTTTAATAAATGAGTTTCAGTGGGCCATAAAATGTTAAATAAATGTAATGTCCCATCATTTAAAATAATATTTTTAAGAAGATTTTTAGCCTCTTTGGTTCAAATATGCTAATTCAGGTGATGTCATAGAACATTAGTGTGGGGATCACTATTAAAAGTTTACTATTCACTAGAACTATTCATGAATTGCTATTCACCATCACTATTCATGTTGATGTAGTATGTGATGCAACTGATGATGAAATAAGTGAGGTGGATTGGAGATGATGTGGCATGATGCACAAGGGTATATTATGCATGTGAATAAGTGGGAGACAAAAAGATAGGTTTCTTTTTCTTTTAGAAATCACATGCTTGAATAAGACAATGATGAATAGTTTGGGTGCCACCCTTATTAGAATAGTGTTTTAGCATGTCAAGGCCTTTTAAAATGGGTCAAAGTTGATTAGATATTATCTAGGAATCTTTAGGCTCATATGGAAGAGGATAATAGGATTTCACTATTCCAGATTCACTTTCATGTGTGTTAGTGAGATGTCTTTTTGTATGTGAAAGGTGGGGAATAAAGACAATGGAGGGTGGGTAATTTATCTCTATATTTTTTATGAACTTGAATCCCAGGGAAACTCTTCACATGAGTTACTATTTTGTGGTGCCAACTTTATCTCTCTCCTCATTCTATCTCTCTTCTCTCCCTATTCCATTTAAATTCTATATATACTTGGATCTCCTTTGTAAAATTCATGTTGATTATTAGTAAATAATACCCCTACATTTGTGAGTTTGAAATAGGTTCATACTTAAGCCTCTCCTAAGGATGAAAACCCTTGGAGTGAGGATATTTTTTATGATGAAAACCCTCTAAGATCTATTGGTTTTGGTAGTGAAAGATCCTTCCTAGTTGGCTTATGATGGTTTCATTCAAAAACTACAAATATCCTTCAAAGGACTATATATGTAAGTAGTTATATTTTTATATTTGCATCTTATATGTATTTTCATAATTACTATGTATTTCCTTCAATAAAATAGTGTAATTAGCTTATATATATATATATATATATATATATATATGAAAATCATTTGTGTTGATCTCAGTGTCTATATATATATATATATATATATATATATATATATATATATATATATATATATGAAAATCATTTGTGTTGATCTCAGTGTCTATATATTTCCAATTTGTGTCAATATAATCTAATATCTTAAAAATTCAAAAAATTGCCATAAATATCCTTAAGATATATTATCGTGGTATCAAATATGGTGATCTTTCCAGCCTATAGGTCTTATGTTCTTTTATGTTTCCTGGTGATAGGGAGTTGAGATATTTGTAAAGAGATCAAAGGAATTTTCAATCAAAAAAAGGACTTGTTGATTCAATGGGAGAAAGTGATGAAAGAGCTAGAATCAACCCATCTATAAGGGAATATATATTATAGAATTTTATGATTAATTTGGTATATACAATGACTTAATATATATCTCAATCTCATCAAAAAATTACTTAGTTTCTTGCTCAAATGATGGACAATAATGGTAATACAATGAAAAATGGTAATAATGAAGTAGAAAGATCTAATTTAGTCAAAACTAGAGTTATCCATAAATGAATCTTTATCGGTTCAGTCAACACTAGGCCCTCCAAGCCTAAATTCATTTTAATGGATAACACTTCAGAAGGAAATGATGATCCCAATGATCTATAAATGCAGGTGTAAAGTCCCTTCCCTAATCTTTGTAAGCTAGGTGGACCGTTAGCCTATTCCTAGGGATTCCCATAGGCTAATGGGACTTGGTGAGGGGATATCTTGATTTGTGGAGTGTTGTTTATCTTTATTTGGTGCCTATGAAGGTTAGTCTAAGATCATATATTAATTAGATTCATGGAGACTCTTTTTGGGCATGTTTTGAGCACATGCTCTGAATTTACTGTTTTTATCTCATCCTTAATTTTAGCACTGACTTTGGAATTCAACATCGGTTTCTTATCAAATAAGTTAGAGATATCATTCAATTCTTTATCATTGATTTCCCAAGTGTATTCAATGATATTTTAAATAAATACTTTAATATAATGTTTTAATTATAAAAGCATTTATTTAATTATTAAAGGGACTTTATGTGGTTCCTAAAAGGGAAAAATAAAGCTACAACCTTAAGTTATTTTATAACTTAAGTGGGGAAACTCAAGTGGGAGATATAATGGTTTTTTTTAATATAAAAATAAAACATATTCCCTCAAGGAAAAATCATTCCCACTTGGGAAAATATAAAAAGGTAAGTTAGAGCTCATTTGGGATAGGAAGAAAATATATTTTTGAGAGATTTTTTACAGGTTTTTGATAGGGTTTTAACCAAGGAGATTTGTGAAGATGAATACCTTCACATAGGACATAAATTGCAGATGTGAAAGACCTTCTAATTTTGATTAATGACATATTCATTTAGAGTCTATGTGAAAGCTTCATTGTTGGGAGTTTATTATTATAGGCAAGGGTTTACTGTGAAAATATTTGTTGTTCTATGAATAAAGATTTAAGGAAGAAACAATAGATTATTATAGACTTGAAGGCTACATGTTTGAAGTGATTTTGATGTGGTTTCAGTCATAAAATTTGTTTTTGAGAATTCCATTATTAATCCTTTATAATAACAACAAATGAGTATGCTTGTTTTATCATTTTGATTTGTTTTGACCATCGATCTATGCTATAATATTTATATTAAGTGATTCACCCACTTGAATATTATTAATTCCTTACATATATTTCAATCTAAGATTTGTATGAGATCTAAGACTTATATCCAACTTATGGGTATTTCAGAATATTGATTTATCAATGATATATTCTTCTAGGTATTGTTAGAAAAGCTTTTATACTTTTAGTTTTCAATTATGTGTAATGAAAACATCACATGTAAACCCTAAATATAAAACAAATAAAAAAAATTAGAATAGATGTGTATGTTACAATGGTATCAAAGCTAGTTTTCCTACCAGTCTAGTAGAGTTTAACTTTTACTACAGTTTAGATAGTTGCATGTCAGTTTGGTGACTACCCAGATAGTTTCATGATAGCTCGGTGACTACCCAAATAGATTCATGTCAGTTTGGTGACTACTTAGATAGCTTCATGTTAGGTTGGTGACTACTCAGGTAGTTTCATGATAGTTTGGTGGCTACCCAAATAGTTTTATATTATTTTGGTGACTACCCATATAATTGTATGTGGATTTTAAGTAATGTATGTTTTTGGGTTTTGGTTGCATGTTACTAGATATGAGTGATTGCATCTTAAATCGATTTCTATGAGTGGTAGTGATAGAGAAAGAAGGTATATTTAAATCCAAATAAAGAGATAAGATAATTAGTGGGAATAATGGACCTTTGAAATTGTGGGACAACACCTTGAAAAACATTTAGAGGAAATAACAACTATAGAAAACATGGGTGATAGAGAAGGAAAATCTAGTAAGGATCTTCATGATGATGATAGAACTGATAGGAATAGTTTATTGCATTCAATAATTTTTTTAGCAAGAGGGCAAAGTGAGGTTCTTGAATGAATAAACTAATCTCAAGGATAACTCACTCAGATTCTTTACCAATTAGTACCCAACAATGGTGGAAAAAATGGAAAAAATGGTGGGAACATTAGAAAAAATGGCCATAATAATGATAATAACATAGAAAATAATTTCAAAAACAAGGTATAATGCAAATGATGGAAATAATGGGATAAATCAATTAATAATAGGACTATCCCAAAGTATACATAAGTGTTATCAACCAACACTAGACCCACGATGCCTAGATTCACTCCCCCAATTAATCCTCAAGAAGTTTTGGAGCCTATAGAGAAGGTTTGATATGAACATATTTAGAGATATTGGAGAGCTATAGATCCTGAGTTCTAAGTTTAGATTTCATTTGATTAGTACCTGGCTTATAGGGACATAACTAGAACCCACAAAGAAGGTGGAGGTAAACCCCATGACCAAGATTTTTAGAGGAAATTAGGTAAATTGACTATTCCATATTTTTATGGATCAAGAAATAATACAACTAGAGTGTGGGTGTAGAAACTTAACACATACTACATATCAATCTGATGGTAGATCCTTAGGATATCAAATATGATACCTTGCATTTGGATGGACGTGCTCATGAATGGTGGAACCATGGATTGGTTACCTTGGGCCATTATTAGATTGATAGTTATGTTGAATTTATAGACAAGTTGATTGATAGGTTTGATAAGGGTGATTCTGAGTTTCATTTTAGGGAGTTAGCTTAGCTTAGACAGTGGGGGACTGTTGATAGTTACATTTCATATTTTTAGAGCTTATTAGTTATGGTAACCTAATTTTTAGAAAGGAGGTTGATTGTTCAGTTTGTGTGTGGGATTGTAAACTCATTGAGAGGATGGGTCAAGGTACTTGATCCACCCACCCTAAAAGATGTTATTAATAAGGATAGAGATATGGAGATATCTTTCATGTATAATGGATTTTAGTTTAAATAGTTTTCATACAAAAAATATAAAGATAATAAACACTTTCATAAGGACTCCAATCCGCCTAATAAAAATACTTATAGTCTGGATAGAGATCATATCAATGAATTAAAGAACAATAAGTTATGTTTCCATCACAAGGATCCTTGGTATCCATTGCACAAGTATTCTACCCAAGCCAAAGTAAAACAAATAATAATATTTTTAAATGAAGGAGTAATAAATGAGGAGCCAAATCAGCACTCTGATTTAAGGGACACAGGGACAAAGAGATCTCACAAGGAACCAGATAAGGAGTAGAGAGAGGAGACCCTAGTGGATCAACTTTCCAACATTTAAAGAGAGGGATCAATTAAGATATGGTGAGTTCTTGGTGGTCAGAGGATTGCTACTCTTCTTAACAAAGGAGACACTCAATTTAATTTAAGAGGGGTTAGTGGCCAAAGTGGGAATTAAGAGAAAGGAGTTTTAGGGTGAGTGTATAAGATGGTTTCATTATCACATGTAAGAGGAGGATTACCAAATTGACCATCTAGTTTAGTGACTATAAGTTTTGGGATGATTTTTATGTGGTGAGCATGGGAGAGATGGATGTAGTTCTTGGCATGAAGTGGCTTCATGATATTGGAGAGTTTTACCTTAACTTTTGTGCCATGAAGATGAAGTTTGAGGTAGATGAAAGGAAACATGTTCTTAGAGGGATGTCAAATGGTGGTTTAAGGCTGGCATATTTTACAAGGATGGAGAGTCTCATTTGGCATGATCAGGTAGAATGGGTAGAAGAGTGTCTAATTATTCCCATGATTTTATAGCAAAAAAAACACGGTTACCATCCTAACATTTAGGGTTTACTATCAAAGCACAGTAAGGAATTTAGTAGTATACCTCCTAGGATAGGCATAAAACATCTCATCAAGCTTGAAGATAACATCAAACACATGATTACTAATCCATATAGACATTAAAAGAGGAATAAGGATGAGATAGAGAAAGCTATAAAGGATGTGTTTTATATGGGAAAAATAAGGCCTAATAAGATTATATTTGCATCATCGATTGTGTTGATGAAGAAGAAGGATGGGATAATGCATATGTGCATTGATTATACATAATTAAATAAGAAAACCATTAAGAATAGGTACCCCATCCCATAGATAGATAAGTTGATTGATGAGTTAAATGGATCTTAATATTTATCCAAGATAGATTTGAGATCAAGATATTATCAGATTTAAGTCAGGGAGCAGGATGTGGATAAGACAACATTTAGGTGTCACTATGGACATTTTATTTCTTTGTATATGCCTTTTAGCTTAACCAATACTCTAGCCACTTTCCAATATTTTATGAACACGATGTTCAGAGATTAGCTTCATAAGTTTCTCCTCATATTCTTTGATTATATTTTGGTTTTTAGCAAGAATTAGGAGGAGCACATGAGACACCTTGATGAGGTTTTGATCATCCTAGAGTAGGAATCATTATATGCCGAGTCAAAATGTGAGTTTGGGATGATAGAGCTTCTCTACCTTTTTCATATTATTCATTCATAGGGTGTTTAAATGGACCCTGAGAAGGTAAAAGTTATTATTGATTGGCCTCTCCCAACAAATATGATACAAATCAAAGGCCTATTTGGCCTTTATAGGTTTCATAGGAAATTTATTAAGGGTTTTCAAAGGTGGCTACCCCACTCATATATATATGCAAGAAGGGAGCCTTTGCTTGGTTAGATGATACTTAGATATGCTTTTATTGATTTAGATAACTAATATGTATGTGCCTAGTCCTAACTATTATGGATTTATCCAAACCATTTGAGTAGGAGTGTGATGCATTGGGAGAAGAGACATGATCTTTTTTGATGCAGAACAAGCATCCCATTGCTTTAGAGAGCCAAATTTTGAGACATAATTAGAATATATATTTTATATATGATATGGATATGATGGTCATCATGCATGCTTTGGCCAAGCTTAGACTGTACCTTGTGGGAGGTAAGTTCACTGTTAAACCTGACCAAAACAGCCTCAAATGCTTCCTAAATCAGTATGATTTTAATGATAGTCAATATAAGTGGATGAGAATATTTTAGGCATATTTATTTGATATATTTTATGTAAAAGATAAGAATAATATGGGTTATGATGCACATTCTAAGATACCTAAGTTATGTGCTCTAATGGAGATGATAACTAATTAGAGGGAGATGATTTCAGGTGAGTATGCAAAGGACTCTTAGGCATCAAGCATTATTGAGGGTGATATTTTGGATTATTGGTGTGTATTGGTAAATTATTTAATCATTTATAAGGAGAGGATTTACCTAGTGCCCAGCTCACAACATAAGGTGAAATTATTGAGGACATTTAATTATACACCTATGTCTAGTCACCCATGTTTCTTTAAGACATACAGGCAAATCTATGAGAGATTCACATGGAAAGGAATTAAGGATGAAGTCATTAAGTACATTTGATATTACCCCACATTCCATCAAAAAAAATATGAGCATACCTTTCCATCTAAGTTTTTGCAGCCCCTACCTATTCCCAATTATAAATGGGAAATAATTTCTATGGACTTAATTACAAGGCTTTTGAAAGTGCAGGGTAAGGATAATATATATGTTTTGGTTGATTAGTTAAGAACATTTTCACATTTATTTAAAATTTTAACATATACAAAAACATAGGTGGATGATATTTTATTCAAGGAGATATTCAAACTACACGGTTTGCTTAGTAGCATAGTTAGTGACAGGGATAACAAGTTCCTTAGTTTATTTTGGTAAGATATATTCAAGCTGAGTGGGATAGATCTCACGCATAGTTCTTCATATCAACCTATGAATGATAGATAAACAAAGATAATGAGAAAATGGGTTAAAGGGTACTTGCAAAATTACATTTTAGGGTATAAGAAGGCATGGGTGAAGTAGTTATAGTTTAGTGAGTATTGTTACAATTCTACTTACCACATGTCCATTAAGATGTCACAATTCATGGATCTATATGGGTATGTGGATCCCAATTTTATAGATTTTTTATTTGGTGATAGAAGAGTACCCAAGACAAGGTATTTGTTGTAAGAGAGCTATGATATTGTTAAATCTTTAGGAGAATTTACAATAGGACAAAAATCAACACAAGTTATATGATGACCAGCATTGAGTAAAGAAGAATTTTAAGGTAGGTGACATGATTTATCTAAGGCTACAACCTTGTATAAATTCCATGCTCAAGAAGAGTGGGGTGGAGAAGTTTAATCCATGGTATTATGGTCCTTTCAAGATATCTAGGTAGGTAGGAGAGGTAGCTTACGAGCTCAAATTACTGATAGATTATAGAGTACATAATGTATTTCATGTCTCTCACCTTAAAAAGGTGCTTGGACATAATTTGGTTCCCTCTTATGAGGAATGGGAAAACATCTTTATTCTAAAGGCCATCATTAATACCAGGGAATGTACTATACAGCAAAGGACTATCAGTGAATATATTGTGAAGTAGAAAGACTTATCGGTTAAGGATGCTACATAGGAAAGTGAACATATTCTATAACCTTAAGAGTTGATATTGCTTGAGGATAAGTAATTTTGGTGATGTCAAACTATAATTTCCCTTCCCTAAACTTCATTAGTTGTGTTTACCATTATACTATTCCTATGGTTTCTCATAGGCTAATATGACTTGGTGAGTGTATCTCTTGATTTGTGTAACATTGTTTGTCTTCATATTGTGCCTCTGAGGGTTAGTATAGGCTTAGATTTTGAGGAGATTCATGGAGACTCTTTTTTAGCATGTTTTGGATGCATGGCCTAAATTTACTATGTTTAGATTGTCATCAGTTTCAACACTGGCTTTGACTTTCAACATCGATTTCACGTCAAATGAGTTAGAGATATCATTTGATGCTTTGTCATTGATTTCCCAAGTGTATTCAATGATATTTTAAATAATTGCTTTAATATAATATTTTAATTATAAAATCATTTATTTAATTTATTAAATGGACTTTATGTGGTGCCTAAGAGAGGGAATAAAATTATAACTTAAGTTATTTTATAACTTAAATGGGGGAGCTCAAGTGGGAGATACAATGTTTTCTTTAAAATATAAAATTAAAACATGTTTCGTCAAGCAAAAATCATCCCTCTTTGGGAAAATATAAAAATGCAAGTTAGAGATCATTTGGGTAGGAATAAAATATATTTTGGAGATATTTTTTATATATTTTTTATGGTGTTTCAACTATGGAGTTTTATGATGATTAAAACCTTCACAGAGAACTACAAAGGTGAAAGACCTCCAATGTTGATTGCTCATATATTTGTTTAGAGTATGTGATGGAGTTTCATTGCTCAAAGTTTCTTCTTGTATCCAAGGGTTTAATGAGAAAATATTTGGTATTATGTGAATAAATATTTGAGGTAGAAAAAATATATTATTATAGAGTTGAACGTTGCACGTTTGGATCTATTTTGGATAGTTTTCAATCATAAAGTTTGTTGTTCAGGATTCCATTATCAGTCCTGTGTAACCACAACAAATGGGTATACTTGTTTTATCATTTGGAGTTGTTTTAACCATATAAGTATGATATAATATTATTATTATAGTGATTCACCCACCTAGGTATGTTTAATTCCTTACATATATTTCAATCCAATCTCTATATGGGATCTAAAATGTATTTTTAGCTTATGTGTATTTCTAAATATTGATTTATCACTGATATATTCATCTATGTATTGTTAAAAATATTCTATATTGGTTTTTTTCAATTATGTGCAATGCAAACATCACATGTAAACCTTAAATAGAAAACAAACAAAAAAATCAAAACAAGGGTGTATTTTATAACAAACTCATGTTTGGAATGATTAGATGATATTTGATGTAGGTTTCTAATAATCAATGTCATTTAATGACTATTTATATTTTATACAAAGGCATAGATCCCATAAAGGTATGGGTGGAATACCACAGAAGAATAATTTGTAGAGAAAGGTGGGGAAGATGTCTATTCCATACTTTTATGGTGTTATAAAGATCATTGCTAAATCTTTGCTGGAAAATCTTGACACTTATTTTTAGATTAATCTTATGGCTAAAATTGATGTAGTTAACTATGCAAGTCTCCATTTATAAGGTTTTTGCACGTGAATGGTGGTACCATTGGTTGATTTCCTTAGGCCATGATCAAATCAACACTTATGTTGAATTCATAATGAGGTTGATCGATAGGTTTGACAAGAGAGTTCCTAATTTTCACTTCAAGGAGTTGGCATAGTTGAAATAATGGAGTTTAATAGATGCTTACATTGTTGAATTAAAAATATTGTCAGTACTAGTGACTGACATTTTAGAAAGGAGATTGATCATGTTTTTTGTTGATGGGATCTCTGACCCCTTAAGTGGTTAGATTAAGGATCTTAGTCCATCCATATTACATGAAGCAATTAAAAAGGCAAGAGACAAGGAGTCCTCTATCTCTAGAATCAAATGATAATAAAAAGGGTTCCAATAAGACAAGGGTGATAAAAACATCCATAAAGATTCAAATCAAGTTAATAACGATCCCATAAGGTTGAAAGTAGATCAAATTAATTAAATATGGAGTAATAAGTTTTGCTTCACTTGTAAGGGTCCATGGGGTCCATATCACAAGTGTTCACCTAAATCTAAAGTCAATCAAATTGATTACTATTCATTGATGAATCTGATGCTAAGCAAATCAAATCCATAATCTTAATTGGAAGATCAAGAGAAAGAGAACTCTTTAGATGAGTTATAGAAGGAGCAGGAAGGTGGGGGCACACATGCCCAACTCTCTAGCCTTCAAGAATTATTTATTTCAGATTTCAGGGAGTATTATGTGGATAATGGATAATCTCTCTTATAGACATAGGTGCTACACACAATTTCATTGATGGAAGAATTATAGCTAGAAGGGGAATTAAAATGGAAGAATTTGATTATTTCAAGATGATGGTAGCATATATATTCACCCTCACATTTACAAGGAAGAATCCTAACATTAGCATTTAATTAGGAGATTATGAACTCAGATATGATTTTTATATGGTCAGCATAGGAGACACAGACGTAGTCCTTATAATGCAATGGTTGTGATTTATTGGAAAGTTCTATATGAACTTGTAGACCATGGAGATGAAATTTGAAGCTGTTGGTATGAATTTTTTGCTCAAAGTCATGTAAAATGGTGGACTTCAAATAGTTTATTTCAAAATAATGGAGAGACTTATCAAACATGACCAGGTAGAGTGTGAAGAGGGAAACCTCATTATGCCAACCATTACAGAGCATCAGAAGAAGAGTTAGCCTCCAAAAGTATAAACTTTGTTGTCCAATAACAGAAAGATTTTTGGTAGCATACCTCTTGAGTGAGGTATTGATCATGCCATTGACTTGGAGTATAGTTCTAAACCCATTATCACCACTCCCTATAAACATCCGAAGAGGCAAAAATATGCAATAGAGATGGCCATCAAGTAGCTGATTGAAATGTGACATGTCATGTTTAGTAAGATCCCTTTAACAGTTTTAGTAGTGTTGGTCAACAAAAAAAATGGGAATATGTGTATGTGTATAGATTATAGGTCTCTGAATAAGAAGACAATAAATTAGGTATCTCATTTCATGTATAGATGACCTCATAGATGGGCTACATGGTGCATGATATTTCTCTAATATTGATTTGAGATTGGGCTATCACCAGATAGGAGTTCATGATGAGGATGTAGATAATACTTATTTCATATGTCATTTTGGCCACTATGGGTTCTTGGTCATGCCATTTGAACTAACCAATGCTCTTGCCACTTTTCAATCTTTCATGAACAAGGTATTCAACAAACAAATTCCATAAGTTTTTATTTTATTTTCATTAATGATATTCTGATATTTATCAAAACATGGGAGGAACATATGAGGCATTTAGATGAGATTCTAAGAATCCTTGAGAGATTAATTCCTTATATTACAAAGATTCAAAATGTGAAATTGTTATGACATAACTTATTTACTTTGGTCACATAATAATCTCTAGTGATAAAGATGACACTAGGGAAAATTAATGTTAAGTCTATGTGAAGAGCATGAGGTTAGACTATGATAAGATATGATAGAGGGATGCCCAGACTAGATCAAGGTATGTAATGGATGGGGTTATGACTATTATTATGTTGATGAGACAAGATTAGGATGTGACTAAGACAAGAGTTGTGATGAGAGATAGGATGAGGTACAATATGAGATATAATTAAAAGTATATGCATAAATGTATAAATAAAATATGCATGAGAGTTGTGACTACCACCTAAAGTTGTTAAATGTTTTAATATTATGTCATAAACTCTAAATTTAACAAATGGTTCCCTAAAAGTATCTTTGGAATTATTTATATAATGATTTCAAAATAGATAGTGATGAAATTCCATATACCTTTATTCCTTACCGTAATAATAACATATCAATCAGTCTCAAGATAATAGGTTACAAGACGGTAAATAAAATAGTGGGGTTACAATAATACAAACTCATTTCATATAGGCCTCTAAAGTATTGATTCTTGACTTGCTTCTATTTATGATTCCATGTTTTGTTTTGTTTTTTTTGGTTGCTTTATCCAAATAGTATTACTTGTGACAAGAATTGTAATAAATTAAAATAACCATCACAAAAAAAAATGTATTTGAAGAAACAAATTTTGTAAAAACTCCTTTGCTTCCAAAGCCAACTAACAAGAACCACAAACCTCATGATGAAAATATTTTAAAAAATAAATGTATATGCATGTTAACATGATCAACAAATAAATACATTGGAAAAGAATCAAATGAATATATTAAGATAATAAAAAAAGGTTGTTGAATTATTTGTAGATAATAAAACATTATATATGTAATAATTAGATGATCAAGTTAATTGTTATTGGTGAATAAAAATCTATCTTAACATACATCTAATAATTCAAATCAGTAACTAAAACATTCTATGTAAATAAAATTAATAAATATGTAATATATAAACTTCTATAGAAGATAAATTTTTCACCTAACACATATTAATGGTTTAGCTTAAACCAAAGGTAATTAATTGTCAGGAAAAATAAACAAATTTTACAACCCATAGGTAACATAAATGACTCAATAGTTACTAACCATAGTAATTACAATTGACCTATTTAACATATTTCCTTTTATTTATTAAAAAAATGCATTTATTTATGATACTAAATATAATATTTTAATTGAAATTGTGTTTAATTCATATCTTTACTCTTACGTTGTTATCTGTAGTGCAATTGAACATAATCATTTACTTGAGATTAGATTTAATTTCTATCTCTACCTATAGATTTACATATTAATATTTTACTTAAGAATATATTTATTTCCTATCTCTACTTGTGTGATACAATAGATGTCATATATTTCAAACAAATATTTAAATGTCTAAATGTGTTAAATTATTTTTTTGTATAGGTTCATTGCATATGTTCACCACCAAAATTGGACACATCTCCATAACTAAATGTGTACTTATTTTTTTTAACAATTGTTATACCTTAAATTTTAATGCATTTCATACTTTACTCAAAAAATTCCCATGTTATTCATTTATTTCCTGAGCTCTAAATTTTGTCTTGAAATAGACATTTTAGCAATGTAGCTTGGTGTTTATAATATCCCACAACTTTAAGCTTTGATATTTCATATTTTATTGCTTGGAATTGTTAAAAGATTGAATTTTATATTTCACATCTTCTATGTACTATCGACACATCAAGATTCCTAAAATTTTCCCTTTGTCCTTGATTATCCATGCGTAATGGCCACCATGATCATTCCATGTGGCATCATCATAGGTATTTGAGCCTTTGGGACACTCTCTATAGTCTCCAAACTCCCATGAGGATAAACCTCTAAAATGGAGCTATGTGGTGTCATCGTGGGAATTTAGGTTTAAAATTACATAGACATTTTTCTTTTACTTGCATTCAATTTCACTCAACACAATGTTGATACTTGGCCTGTCTTGATTAAATCTCCTAATCCTACACATTCAATGGAAATGCCAAAGTTGAAAACCATATATAATTATTTTACATTTATACTCCAATGTTTCCTTTTACATATGGATACAAAAATATTTGTACATGGAATTCTATGTAATGTTTTATATGAAATTTTGCATCTATGGTGAATCAATCAACCTCTTTTTATTTCTTATTTAAGGTATGAAAAAATTTTACATCCACTTATTTTTTAGGCAATCTCTCTCAATCAAAAACAAATTTTATTAACTCCCACAGGGACTTGATCCATCATTCCA
>JARHVA010000224.1:5565000-5615000 GCA_037957365.1 Torreya grandis | reverse complement strand
TATTAAAATATTTAAAATGTTCATTTGGCAATTACCCTTTTTAGAGTCTATCTTACTTTGATAATTGATTTATCGAGCATATTTTATTTCTTTCTTTCTTGTTTGATAAAGAATTCATGATTTCATCACCAATCGCACTATTGTTCATTATGGGAATATGATATATTATTATGAGGAAAGTTAAAATTAACAAAAACGCAGAACACATTTATTTTTATATTCTTGGTAATAGCCTCATCATAAAATCCAAGTTTAGCCATATAATACTTCTAAGGTGAACCTCACACCTTAATCAACATTTAAAAATATTGAAAATTTGGTAATCATTGAAAATTATCTAACAAGAATGGTTTATGGAACACCAATGACAACAAATCCAAGTTTGACTTCCATTTTTATTTTTTCATGGAAATGTTGAGATATCAGATAACTTGTAGAAATTGTTTAGGTTAAACTAAAATATAAAGATAGAATCTGGTGATTGATTATAAAATCAAGTTGAGTTTTTGGCCTACAAAATAAGGGAAAGTATTTTGAGCATCTTCATGATATGAATCCATACATGTAATCATGAAGGTTGTGATATTATTTAAAGGATTAGCATCTCTTGCATCGATAAACTTAGGAAATTCATTCAATGGAGTATGAAGTGTAATTTTTTACGTGTGGAAAACCATAGAAGCATTGATTAAATCTTCATAAAAATTTGTAATGGTTGGGAGGTGAAGTCCACTTGTAACGGTGTCATACTATTAAGGGAACATACGTGGGTACTTGGGAGGTACCAATTGACACAGAAATCTTCAGAAGCGCATATAATAAGATACAGGCATAAGAAAAAAATTAAATTACTATTAGATGTCTTTGAGGTTATTACATTATGTATATTTAGTATTTATTAAATTAAGAAATATAGATTTATAGGTTTTAAATTATGGTTTATTATATAATTAGTGATTATATTTACATGTTTATATATTATTTATTTATGTATTTTTACAGATTAAATAATTAAATTATTAATATTTAATGATTTTTATTATAAATTAAAATTATAAAATTAAGATTAAAGTTTGTTGCATGATTAAGATTTAAACAATTAATTTTTAATTTTTTAAATTAAAGTTTGTTATATAATTATAATTGAATAATTAAATTGATTTTATTAATTAATAAAATTAGGAATTAAATAATTAAAATATACAAATTTATGTTGTAAAAAATAAAGATTTGTTACATAAACAAGATTATATAATTTTGAAATCTAAGTTTTATGATTAAATTAATTATAACTTATTTAATTATGATTTGTTGCATAATTGTTATTTATAAAATTAAAATTTTATACATAATTTTAAAATCATCACTATCAGTTTTATTACATAATCAATATTTATAAAATCAAAGTTTATAAATTTTTTTTTTTTTTTTTTTGTTTTATTGTATATTTAATGTTTTCTATATTATTAGAGTTTAGAAAATTTGAATTTATAAAATTGTTATTTATTAAAAAATTAAAGTTTATAAATTTTGATATATTTACACGATAAAAGGTTACAAGATTGAAGTTTACTGAATGTATAAAATTAGTACAATTAAAATTTATAAAAAATAAAGAATTCATCTAAATTTAAATATTTTGTTGTAAACAAAGAAGTCAATTGGAAGATTCTATCATCACTATCATCTATATAGATATTTCTTAATCATTACCTTTAAACTAAAGAAGATTCATTACTTTTACACACTAATATAAAAAAGACCTAATTTTTTTTTAAATAATATCATAATATATATTATTTAAATTTAAAAATAATATCTACATTAATATATATATTTTTTAAAAAACTAAAAATTAATTTAGTTAATTAATATATGTCACTTAATTTAAAAATAAAATCTACATTAACATTATAATTTTTTGTAAAATTATTATATATATTTTAAAAAACTGAAAATTAGATTAATCAAATAAGGATAAAAATATATTATTCACGCACCTTAATAGGATGCCTAGCTCAATGCATTGCCTTAATTATTTTCTGTGAAAGGAAACAATATGGTACGGTGGCTGCTATAAATAAAAGAATAATAACTGCATTACATACGTGCATGACTATGAAGCCAGGTGGGCGTTCTGGCAGCTATTGTTCGAGGATACAAGGTGAGCTTTACAAGAAAAGGCTATTAAATGCTATTGTGTGAAGCTATTGTTCTGGCAGCTATATTTCATTTACGTGTGTTGTGTATACGTCTTCGTGGTAACTACTAACCATCCCAACAATGCAGGATACCATACTCTCATCGTGATGGACCGCTAAAATGCACCAAATGTAAACTAGAAAATTAAGCGCATTGCACTATCTCAATATTCCCCACAGAAAACGCATGATAATGTTTCCATACGCTAAAACAACGTAGGAGAATAAAACTGTCCTCACACTATACCATCAACATTCCATTGAAGAGGATGTTATTTTTAATGCTACCATATGTTTATCATCCTATATAAAAAACAGCGAGAGAGAACAATTATGAGGAAGAAGCATGACTCTTAACTTAATACGGTACGGAAGTATGAATGAGAGTAGAGAAGTAAAATAATACGAACACAAAAGAATAATCAATCTTCAAACTCCTAATATTCAAGACCATGTGTCCATTAATTTATAAAAAAATATAGTTTAAATTATAAATTTTTAAAAGGTGCATCTTAATCTCTTTTTGTAATTTCATCTTTATACTTCATTTCTTTTATAATTTCCATCATGTATTTATTTCAAATAATATTTATACAAATTATAAGTGTTCCAATATTACTCTGTGTTTCTTGAAATAGAATGCATTTTAATTCCATCTACAATTATACGCTCTCAAATAATAAATTCAAACATTTTTAAGTGTAAATATTTTGAATATTTATACTGTGAATTTTATTTTTACGTGTATTTTACTTTTGTACTATTGTTGACATGATTTTAATTTAGATGCATGCATTTTCATACCTCCATTAATGAAACTTAAAACTTTCAAAAACATTTAATGCTTCAAAATAGGCTTTAATATTTACAAAGTGTCTAACAAATATAAATATAATTATGAGACAAGAATCATAAAGTGACCATTTTACTTGTTTTAAGATTCTCAAATTTTTTGTTGACCGGTACGGTCAGCTGAATTAATACGATATTGTAACTAGCATCAAAATTGCCAAATCTTGTTGAAGCGTGTTACGTATATGGAAGCAAGCTAAACAGCGTTGCATAAACCAGTTCACTAACGAAACGGATGAATGATTTTGGTATTTAATTATATCAAATGTAACTATTTCTAGGTTTATTTGTTGAAACAATAACGTTTCAATTTCGGACTGGTAATGCTAAAGTGTACAATATATATTTAGATTAAAACAATATATATTTTATCATAAAATATTATTGGACAGACGAAAGGTCTTTAAATCGTAAAAATATACAGATGTTTTGACAATCATGAAAATGTATAGATTTTTGAGAATTTCCATAATCTCAAAATCAAATAAACAGTTACCTTTAACATCGTGAAATGGCCGAAACTAAGTTGGCATGGAAAATACCACCTTTTAAATCAATGTGAAAATTTTATACACTTTATAAAAGTATAAGTTCTTTCTTCTAAACATTCTAAAATTTACAATAATTTTGTATCTATGAATATTAATTATAAAAATAAATCATTTTATATATTTTAAATTTTTATTCCTATTTTGATTTTGTTTAATAGTTTAATTATTTTATTTTTATTTTTATTTTTATTTTTTATATTAAAAAGTGTGTGTATATATAATGCATCATTATTTATATAAAAAAATATGGGTGGAAAAGACACACTCTAAAAGTCAAGTCACAAAAAGTTAAACAAGTCTCAGGAAGAGAGAAAATTAACAAAATGAATCAATCCAAGGAGACATGAATCATAAGTTATACTAACTTAACTACACATTAAGCAAAAAAAAGATAATAAGAGCATAGACAACAAGAAAAAAGCTAGGTATCAATAGTGAACATGGCGGCCAATGGAGGAGGAGGTGGAGGATCTTGCAAGTTTCCTCCCAAGCCTCGTTGAGTAGTGAGATATTTATCAATAGGTATGGGATTGCAACCATCATTATGCTATTTATTCTTAATTTCTTCCTTCTTAGAGGACAAAATAGTGAGATCCGAATACCAAAATGTATCTTGGGGTGGGGGGGCCCAACCCCCCTCCACCACCAACTCTATCAGACCTTCTAGACCCGTTCTAGTGTGGGGATGACAAGTATGGGCAAGGAGTGGGGCTCCTTCAACTTTAAGACCATCAATGTTGAAACTCATGACAACATCAGTGAGGAGGAGAACAATGGCATGGAGGATTTGGGGGCTTGGACTAATAGCACAAACACCAGCCCCCCAATGATGCAAGAGGACCTATACATGTTGAAGCTCAAGACTAATTTTATCTGTTTGGACCTGGATCTAGATGGTAACACTAGAAATCAAATCAACATTGTTGGTTACAAAAAATCTCATTTCCATTTATTCATAATTAAAATAAGAATTGTTTCTTATTTTCCAAATTTGAAAAAGAATTTCAACACATAAAATCTAGCAAAATTAGTTGTTTCTTGCATGAAGACAATGTCCACTAAGATATCCATTTTTTAAGTGAAAAATTCAAGTCTAAAGGGATCATATAGGGTGTGAATTCATCCTTAAGTAGATTGAACAAGAGGAAAAAACTAGAAAATATGTTTAAGGGTTTCTAATTGTTAACACACAAGGCAAATGGGATTTGGAACCCCCAAGGGCTTGTTATATTCACCTACATGCAAACCATGGTACAAATTACACCAAAATAAATGGGGTTATTTAAGGCTCAATGAGCATAACCCAAATATTAGTAAATCTTATAGACTATATAACATGAAGGGATAAAAGAGTCCATCGATGATTGAGAGTTTTAGTTTCAATGTGTTACAGAGCAAGTCTATTAAAACTAAGATAAGAAGAGTAATACAATTTAAGGGTGTAATTGTAGACCATTGCTAGTCCTTCCATAAGGGTATAAGGGAAATAACACCAATCTTGTGTAAATAATCTTCAGATATGAAGCTTTGTATCTCATAAATAAATTTTGCATCTTCATTATTAAGATTAAACTCAATCTTCATGAGATTCAAAGGGAGTCGGTCACGTCCAAATTTCTAGAATAAATCCCCAATGGATTTAATACCATTTTAAAACAATCTAAAAATATTAATCCAAAAGACCATGGAAAAGGTAACATTGTGAAAATTAAGCATTAGAGGCTACAATAGGGAGTGTGAATTTAGAGAGAGACCATTTTAAAAACCCTGCCCCACCCAAAAGAGGTGAGGTTCGAGTTATTCCCAAGATTTTTTGATGTTATGCTTAACAAAACTACATTTAATCTTATTATAAATGTAGGTAATAAGAAGCCTTTGAACCCTATACCTTACCAGACCTTTCTACCAAGAAGATAACATTGAAAAATGTAAAGTCTCAACAAAATTTTCTAGACTTCATAACCTTCCAAGCCTTTTATAATCCATTTGATATTGAGATCCATGCTTTTAATTTGAATGTCAATGAGTCCATGTCCTCCTACCTCTTTAGGCCATAGTGAATGTTCCAAGAATTTTTGTGGAATCCTTTACTACATTCAGAATTGACCCATTGGAAATATCATATTTTTTTTCCAATTTGGCATAATCATGATTAAAAGTGGCCCAACAAGAGGAACATTGGACATGAGTAGCAGCTAGCACAATAGATCACATCTAAAATTTTCCTCATAATGAAAATGGTTTGGTGATCCAAAAGGATAATTTTTTCTCAAACCTTTGAACCACTTATGACCAAAAACCAATGGGAGATGCTCTAAAAACAAAGGGAATGCTTAAGAAGTTTAACAAAACTCCAAGGAAAATTCATTGGCATGTAAATCGCTCTAGCCAAAGAGGTTTGGGAGAAAGACTTCAATGATAGCACTGAGTTTTCTTCCACTGGGTGTAAGACCTAGAATCATGACATAATACATCAAGGGATTCCATCTAGCATTTTTAACATAATAATCTTCCTCTTGGAGGGTAAAAAAGGAATAGTTTATGAAGTGTTGATTAATTATACAATATTCTAAATTATAGAGAGAAATAGCTTTAAGAAAACCCATAGAAACATAATTATCCAAAAGATAGCTAAAACCCTCAAGATCCAATAAATAAAGGGAAGGATATAAATGGCAACCTAGTCAGATATATCTATGAAGTTCAAAAAAAATAGATTGGGCACCATTGATAGTAATGTAATCACTATCATCTAAAAAAATGTTGTCAACAACCTGCACAAACTTGGGGAAAAACCAAGTACCTAGAACATTTCTATAATAAAAGGCCAGCTTATGCAATCATAAGATTTCTCAAATTCAATTTTGAAAATTAAGGCTTTCTCATTGGAAGCCCTATAACATTCCATACCAATTGGTAATGGATAAGGGTGATAGGCCACCAATTGGTAATGGATTTAGGATCACCAACTTAGGAATAAACATGGCCTTACCTCAATTGATGAGAGGGTCAAAATAATTGGTCAGAATAGTTTTAGAATAAACTCTGTGAAGATTAGGTCCCACAGTATCCCATAGGTCTTGATAGAACTCACACAGAAAACCATCAAAACCATAGGATATTTTAGAGGCCATTTACATAATACCTTCCTTGAGATCATTAAATATAATAGTTTTATCACAAGAAACCCTATGTGCTTCATAGAGTTTACAAAGGAAAACACAAAGGCATTGAAAGAGAGTAACTTCTTGTTCAGTACTGACGAGTTGAGTTGAAAACACACCATAAAAATGTTGCATAAAAGCTTGAAAAATATCATGTAATTTGTTAATTCTGGATGAATCTTTCTTAATGGATTTGATTCTATCAAAAACTCATCTTGAGTGAAGGAGAGAGAAAAAATCCTTTGTTACTTTGTCTTTAATTTTTAGCCAATACATAGATGTGATCCTTTATATTTGTATGCCACTTACATTTGGAGTTTATGTCTAAAAAATGTTGAATAAGTCTAAAGATGAGTATGAAAATTTGAGGCCTCAAGACCCTTTGAAACCCTAAGAAATTAATAATTTGTGGCATGATGAAGGTGTTATCAAAATATATTAGCTTGTTCTCCATATATTAAAAGGAACATGGAGGCATGAGGAATGGCATCAAACCACTATTAAATCCAACCTATATCCCCAATGGTTAGGGAAATAAATTCCAATTTGAATGATATGCCCAACAATTCTTTCATGTTTAGGAGGAGTTGTGTTGAGATAGAACTGAATTTTGGAGGGTCAAACCTAAGGATTATTCCACTCAATACAAAATAAAACATGGTGGTGATCTAATAATATAGTGTTAAAAATCCCAAAAACTAGTCGATCATTCACATAAGAATTAAAAAAATATTTTGTTTCACCAGTAATGTGCGATCAAGACACTTGATTACTTTATCTTCTCCTTGTCAAAATTTAGACTAAGTGAACCATGGTGATTCCAAATCCCTCCTCATATGGTGGTTAGGATCAAACACCCTAAATTTTTTACACATGTAGAACCATGCCTCTTGCTCCCTAACACACCAATGTATTGGAGGATGTCCCTCTTTGTATTCAATGGATTCAACCATGTTGGAATCTTCAATTATGATCTAGTGGGAATTAGGTATGTAATCTACTAGCCATATCTATAAAAACTTGAATTCCACAACATCTTTGGATGAATACATGTTGATAAGTTCAATAATATGATTGTAAAAATAAAAAATGGTCAATATGACTCAATGAGTGTGGTTAAAACCGCAAAAAATAACATTTTTTAAAACCATGTATGATAAAATAGTGACAAGACATCCATGGACATGTTCATGATAAGTGGACTGACATAAAACACAATGATAGATATAGTAAACAATAGACTAAAATAAGGAAGTGAAAAATCATAACTTATTGCATGCATAGAATTTTCATGTGAGAAAATTATTGAAAATTTTTGTTGATTGTATACTTCCACGTGAGATCGTTAATACATTGAACATTCCATGAGTAGAATAGCATTGGGAAACATTGACCATTCAGTAAGCCACAATGATTTGAATAATGTCACAAATTGCTCCCAAGTAGTGGTGGTCGAGTTAAGGTTCATCAGCCAACTAGTAAGCTCCCCATACTACTTTGGTGATCTAAAATTAGTTTCAAATCTCAAAATACTTCTCCATCTCCATCAACCATACTTTAGCTTTGTCACCCAGAATAGTTCCATTAAACTTAGGTGGACTCACATTTTTCATGTCATTAGCTAGCTCTGCATCTACTTTGGCTCTCACATCCTGAGGATTTTATTGCTCAATGGGATTCTCTTCAAGTTATCCCTAATATTCTTCCTCTCCATGGTCATGAACTTCCTACTCTAGTGTTGTAATCTGATCCTTGATATCGTTCATGACTATGAGAATATGATCCAACTTTTTCACTTATTTTGTGGCATGTCGGTTTGGATCAAATAGAGGGTTACTATCATTGACATTCGATAGGCCCTCTTTAGATACTATATATTTCACCCATCTCCTTTATATTAATTAAAATAATACGAAAGCATTAGTGGACTCATTCAATCCTAGTGTTCGTGCCACAACTCTAATACCACATGTAACATGCCCACTAGGATTCACTTAGCAATTTGTGCTTTTTTAAAAATTTAAATCACATATACTTTAAATATATTACACCACGAGAATATAAGCAACAAACATATAAAATATTATAAGTATGATAACTATAAATGAATCTCACTTCATCATAAAACATTGTTCACTATCATCATAAGGAACACATCATAATACAAATATAGAAAGTAATTACAATTAATCAGCCATGGTTGATACATGCCTATAGCCACTATTATCAATTTATAATAATTAAGTAATTATAGTTCCTCAAAATAATTTTTTTATTAATAAATATTATATAATCTATAAATACAAGATACATGGCTCCACAGAGCATGAGTTTCTTGAAACTCTAGTATATATGGCAATCTCAAGTTTCATCTCTAAATAAGTACTAATTTAGGGAAGGAGAGCATCATCTGATCACTTTTTAATCCCAACCACAAATAAGTGATCCCCTACATAATATCACATCAAGGAATGGCCCTCCTTTCAGAGTTGAGTAGATAGTAACGAAATAGGAAATCAAAGAGACAAGTTAGTACCTATGTGATGTATGGTTTCTAAAAACATGTAGTGTACCATAAATATATCCATTCTAACATGATATCACAAAAACATGTAAACCATACACATGAAATGACAATGTCTAACTAATATTTCTTTAGCCAAATTTTTCAATAATTAATGATCTCTAGAATTAGTCACTTTAAAACACACCACTTAATTAGATTAACTTCATCAGGCATTATGATTATAGTAAGTTGGTGAAGTATGTCTCACTACTTACTCATAACTATAATTTATGAGCAACACTCTCCTCATCATCATGCGTGATATGAGCGCTTGCATCATTTCTTCTATTAATTTCATTATGTATATGAGGAACCTCAAATGCTTTGTTTCTAGTCTCACCAGGTTTGAAACATGTAGCATTGAATTCATAACCTCTATCTCATTCATGAGATCCTCTACCTTATTGGGTGTTAACATAATTATGCTATGGAGTTCTTACCTTGACTCCTTGCATTTGAAAAAAACTCTTGTGTCACTTCTACCTTGTCCACATCCATGCATGAAATTTATTTTTCCTTGTGCTGCTACTTGCCATGTGTGATAAATTTTCCTTTACCTTTAGTGCACACTTATAGGCCACTTCAAAAAATCATAGTCTAATCTTTCCATACTCATCCTGAATTACCATGCATAATCCATTTACATACCTTAAGATCTTTTCAACATGACCCACTCTAATGGTAAGTCTATAATACTCCTCGGTGTAATATTTCACAATCATCTCTATATATCGCAAGTTTTAAAGATTCTTGAACAATATCATGTTATAATCCACATGAATTAATTTAGCTTTCATCTTGAAAACAAATCTTCCAAATGTTTATATTATCTTCGCCTTTATGTAATTTTTCATCTCGAACATGCTTCCACCATAAGGATGCGTGACATTTCAATTTTGCATTGACAAACCTAATGTGCTTGGGATCTTCTATATTTTCATACTCTAAATATTTATGGTAGTGTTGGATGCGCATTTCTAGGTCTAGATTTTGACAAAAAATTTAAGACTGCATAAACAAAAGAAGATCCTTCTATTTTGTTATTTCCTTACATTTCAATTGAGCATTTAGTTAAAAAAATATTGGTGTGTGTACATGTTATACGATATCAAGTGAAATTGTTTGTAGATTAAACTAAGTATTTTTACATGTTATATGGTGTTTAATTAGAAGCAGTTGATTTTTTATACTACAACTTCTAAAGGTACAAATTTGAATCCAAAAAAATTTAATATATTTACACCTTATTGGATAATATATTAAGTAAATGTAAAAAAATATATCTTATAAACTTTCATACAAAAGTGTTATATACGAAATTAGTGTCTACCTTAATGATACCTTAAGGGAACTATAATACTCTCAGTTCACAAGAAACTATCTAAAAAGCATATTAACATGATGAGTGGAAAGTTGTATCCCTTACATTTGGGAGTGATTATTTAGGATGCAAAAATACATGTTATTGTTTCCCATAGCCAAAAAAAAATTGGTTGACATGATTTTTAATGTGGTCAGGTTACAACCCTATGATCTCTTGCATCTCACTCCACTTCCTTGCTAGTTGTATTACATTATTTGAAATGTATGTGCTAGTTATTTGTATTATTGATTATTCTATCGACTGACTTCCTTGGAACCTATTATGCCATATGTTTGACCTACTTGTAAAACTTAAGCAATAGTATGTTTCTCTTATACAATTGATATCTCTTGATATTCTCCTTACGATGAAGTGGTCCATGCCCTTCTCCAACTCTCAGTGGAAACACATAGCTAATACCATGTTGAGGCCAAATGTCAATTATTGGACTGACATATTCTACATATGAAACTTCTTGTTGGTGACACCTTGTCTAAACTTGGTATTTGTGTAGGAAAATGTGCTTTCTACCTTACCCTTAAAACTACCCGCCACCCCTTTTGGCATTGCCCATCCTTCTCTCAGGTCTAGGATTCCCTTTTTTCCTCTTTCCCAGACCTCTTTCCCAACAATTTCAATAAAAAAAACTACCTTACATGGCATTCTCGCCCTCTCCTCTACCTCAGTCACTTAGAACACTTATCGGTTGGTCATCATTTTTCATATTTAGAAAAATCGTTCCCAATAATTATACTCTAAAGACAATTATGTTTTAGTTATTCAACAAGTTCACATTTTATCTTCGATTTATTTATATTTGAATTAAATCAACACTAAAAACCAAGCTTTATATGTTGTGCTCGATAAAATAGAAATGTCTCAAACTATCACCAAAAAATGTTTTTCTCCACATAAATTTGGGACCTCCAATGATAAATACTTTAATTGTATATTTACATTCTGACCTATTTCTAATTATATGGGATGTTGTATATCATACCACTATCAATCACTAAGTTTCACTCGATAATATATTAATCTCTCTTTAAACTTTTATATATAAAATAATAGTGTTTTCAATTTTAAAAAACTAATATATATATATATATATATATATATATATATATATATATATATATATATATAAAATAGCGTTTTCAATTTAAAAAAAGTACTCCATCGAAATTTCTAACAAGCAAGAGTCGCCCTGCCCTGCACATGCGCATCTTGTGTCGCATGTCATTCTGTTTAGCACCTCACTGCCCACATAACTACCTTGTAATGCCGCGCTCGTGAACGCGTAACGGAAATATTGTGCTTGGCCGTTAACAAAGCCCAAAGCCCAAAATGAATGACTCAATATCACCGTTACGTTAGTCCTGTATACTGGTTCAGATGTGACACCAACCTCGCAAGCAATATAAACAATTTAGCAGTGATCTATAGGTGTGAGATGAAAGTGCTGAGAAGCTGGTAAGAGTGTGTAATATGATTCTAGTCTAAGTCGATGACCTCTTTTTATTTACGTGTTTTTATTATCATATTTTGTTGATTTTATTTTATGTGCCTAACATCCTGATTTGTTGTTGTCAGAGCCTGACAATGACTCTGTGATTTTATACAAAATGTCTACGAATGTCGTCTTCTTAAGGGTGTGGTAGAGAGTCTCAATGGTACTTCAGAGAAAGGGTATGCAGCCAGTCTGAAACAAGTCGATCCCAATACAAAGTTTACTTGGACAGATGTTACTGTTTCAGTCCAGAGTGAGGTTGTTCTGAATTTTGACACATATAAAAAAAACTTCAAAATAGCTCTTGGGATGGGCTAACCGCAATACCTGGCCGATTTTAATAAATTTCTGTTTCTGTTTCTGTTATCTGTGATATTCTTTCCACGAGTTTAAGTTGTTTTGTTATCATATGGATTGTTAGATATAACTATGTAATATTTGTGATTCGAAGACTCAGATGGATTCTTTTTCCTCTTTATCTTTAATTTAAAAACTCGTTCATCATTTTATAAATTCTGAAAATTTCTAAGGTGTTATAATTTTTATAGACTAGGTAAGAGAAATTTATTTATATGAATGATGGGTGTGTTATTAGATATTTTGAACTCAATTTTGATGAGAATTAACTAGTTTTATAATTATATAAATTTAGATGTTTAATATTATATATAATAGTATTAATCAATTAAAAAGGATGATGATGATGATGATGATGACGACGATTATTTCTTAATATTTTTCAATAAAATATGTGTTCTAAAATATATTAAATTCAACAATTATTTATATGTTTGATTGTGAATAACAATTTATTAATTCTATTTGTTTATATGTTGATATATTAATTTATAATTAATATAATGATTTATTAAAAAATTTATTACATTTTAATGTCAATAAAATTTTATTAATTCTTTGTTTGAGTTTTAAAGTATTGATTTATGATTAAGTTAATTATTTATAATAAAATCCTTATAATTTATAAATTACTTTTGAGGCATTATTTATAACAGATTATTTATGATTAATTTATAATTATTTATTAAAGTTTTGTAAATTTCAAAAAAACCATACCACACCATGTATCATTTATCGAGTTCTTCTCTTTGATTTTACAAATTGATAGATTTGATTTTATAATTACTGACATCTATTTATAGATATATTTTTTATTACTTAAATTATTTTTAGTTTTGCAATAATTAATATGTATATTTTTTAATAAAATATATGAAAATATCTATTTAATTGTGTTCTGATTGATCAAAATTGTGAAGATGGTATTAAAAAAAAACTACTAATATCATGTGCATAGTTTATTTCCCATAGTACGAACTTACTATAATGGAATTTATTTCCCAAAAACCTATTTGTTATCTTACGGCCTGGATGGTTAGATGGTGCCATAATGGAAGATAGCTACAGATGCAAAGTCTTTCCTCAGCTCCGTGCCCTTCCCTATTCCCTTAAATACATATTGCCCCCCATTTGCTAAATCATAAAAGCTTTGAATAATTATTTAGAATTTGAATGGCATGCAAATAAGCTGATGATGAATGTAGCCCTTGACCCAATATGGCTAGTAGTGGTAGGGGTGGCATTCTGCCATGCTTTGGCACTGTTTATCATAGTTTCCATTGCCACCAATATCTCTAGTGGCTATGTCAACCCAGGTTCACGTTCGGGCTGGCCATCGGTGGATAGATCACCATCCTCCGCGGTATTTTCAACTGGATCACGCAATTGCCTTGCATAATTATTGCCTGCCTGCTACTTAATTTTGTCACAGGTGGTTTGGTAAGCCGTTTTTACACCCTCTTTCTCTCTTATCTGTTGACCAAAAAAACACCACAAAAGATGAAAGAAGAATGAAGGGAGGTGAACTTAATTCCCATTAAAGTGCAAGTTCTAGCCAATAGAAGTGTTTTGTCAGGGTAGATTTCGATAGGATGAAGTTGCCTAAAAAATGTTAGCACTTTTACAATGAAAATGTATGGGATTTTATAGAGATAATAAGTCTTTTTATAATAAATCCCCACTTGGGGGGCAAGCACGAGCTTTGAATTCCAAGGTGGCACTTTGGGTTTGAGGTCAATCAAGAAGATCAAATCACCACACAATAGCCATTGCAAACTATGTTCATTAAACTCAGGCTAATAGTCTAAAACTAGAAGTACTTAGAAGAATATATGTGAATCCTCATGTGCACTTGGAAGTGGCAGGTATCGAGATTGTCAAAAGACGCATGTGGCCATGTTCTTACACCTAAGATTCACTTTTGCATTTAACCATCCTAATATCACCTCGTCCATCACTCAACTACCCAACTTCCACCTGTACTCCACCCACCATTTGTTAGTCGCTTAAATTATCATGCTAATGTGAGAATTGTGTAGGTTTCTCCTTAAATTCTATTGCATCATCTAGTGCATGTGATGGAGATCTACACCCTACACACTTGAATCTGATTTGGTCCTATGCACATTGTGTGCCTAGAGTTTGCATGGAGGGAATCGTGCACCTACCATAGCCCTTGTGGTTTAGCCTATCCTTTGCTTTCTAACTTATACACATATTTGTGGCCACTCATCACATTGCTATGTGTTAGTTTGTTTTTCATTTTGGATATTTACTAATCTGTACAGAAGGTAGTGTGCAGCCTAGGTCACATCCTGTAAATGAGGGGATCTCATATACTAATTTCTATGAATAGGTATGGGATTCCATCATTTCAACATGAAAGGATTTATGAATAAGATCTTGTAATAAAAGTGAACTTGGGTACACATTTTCAACTTGAATTTACATTTCATGCCTCTTTTCTCCTTTGCCACATGATGTTTTCGGAATCTTGCATAGGTTAGCCTGTGCGTACTCATAATTCTATGGTTTCCACAAAATATGGAAATGTTTGCATAGAGCACGCAACTCAACTTGGTACATAGGCACAACGCAAGTGCTTAGTTGGGGTGAAAATCAACACCAACTATTACCTTTGGTCTATCGGAAGAATCATCCACACTCAAGCCCATTTTTGGAATTACTACTGCATAGCATAAATGCCTCTTATTGAACTAGGGTGACCTAGAGGGTCAACATTTCTTTCAACCTCTATGGATGCTTACCTACTAAGTGGGAATCTAGTAGCCTTGAAGCAATACATTATGTCATTTATAGATGTTCATATTTTACCTTTTGAATGTATTGATCATGAACTCTTCTGTCCTTAGAACAAGTTGTAATCCACTCCAAAAGAACAATAAAAGAAAAGGCCTACACCAAACGACACTTAGAGGAAAGCATATCTAAGATAAGTAAAACACTATGCACAAGTGCTTGGAGGAAGTAAAAACTATCCTAAAATTATATCAACAAGGCACTTAGGGAAATTAAAACATTTAATATACTATTTACAAAGTATACATGATCAATGGAGGCAGTGTTTGAGATGAATCCCATTGTCTAGGATAGGGAACTCTTTTCCATTTAGATTTGCAAGATGGAAGGCATTGGCTTGCTTAGAACTGATTATGGTATATAGGTTGCTCCATATGGCATTAAACTATGTATGCCTTCCGGCCTTTGCTCTATAAGCATCCCATTTGATTATTATGTCTCCCTCTTGGAAACTTTTAGAATTGGTATTTTTATCGAAGGTCCTCTTCATTTGGGTCTATTGAAACTCTATTGTGTGCACAAATCACACTCTAGTTTCTTCAAGATCCATTAGCTCAGCTAACCTCATTATGAGGGAATCATTCTCAATTAGTTCCAACTGGTGGGAATGTTCTAATGAAATCAACTTGAGGGATGGGAGCAATCTAGCTTCTCTTCCATAGACTGGCCTGAAGGGTGAATTTACCATCACTCTCTTAGGCATGATTCGATATGCCCAAAGGGTTATTTTGAGTTGTGTGTGCCAGGCTCATTGATTATACTCCATAGTCATTTTATATAATGTGAATCAATTTTTTATTCATGGACTCAACCAAACCATTAACCCAAGGGTAATAGTCTGAAGATGTGCTCAGGTGGATTTTTTGCTTGATGACCCACTCAACGATCCTAGTTTCAAGGAACTACAACACATTATCAAAGATGATGGTTGATGGAACACCAAATCTCATTGCAATGCCCTCATAGAAGTCTATAATTGACACCTCATTATCCTCACTAAGCACCACTACTTCCATTCATCTCATAAAGTAGTCAGTTTGAGTGAGGATCCATTTATGGCCAACACTTGATGGTAGATTGATCATGTTGATGAAGTCCAGCCCCATTATGTAAAGGGTTAGTTAGCTTGTGTTGGGTGCAGTAGTAAATCTACCATATTTTGTTTGCCTATGAAAAAGGCACATTTCTTATAAGTTGTCATCGATGAGTACATATCTCTGAATAGATTTAGCCAACAATAGAAATCTCACATGATTTTTATATCAATTATTTTTGGTGAATAATGGCCTCCTGATAGCCCATCATGTAACTATTGGAGAATTTTACTCACCTGGTCTTGCTCTATGCAACCCAAGAGAACTCCATCAAGGTCCTTTAAAAAAAGTGGGCCATCAATGAGCATATAAATAATGGTCTGCAACTTGAAATGTTTGTACTAGACTTTAATTAGGATAAGGGGATATTTCTCATTCTGAAGGAAGGTCCTAATATTTTTGGTCCATCTTTCCAAGACAACTTCTTGATCCATTAGTTGGGTTTTTTTGGTCTATTTTTGCCTTATGCTCTATATATTTAGATTTATCACACAATATGTCACTCTCAATTTCTTTATCAAAACCCTAGATACAATCTTGAATGATGTTAATGAAAAAATGGGTTAATGTGCACATGGTGTCCAAATGACTCATAATGATCCTAATATCAAAGGGCACTACTTACATATCCAATACTCCATAATAGGGCTACAAACTCATGTAGTTATCCCCTACGTGTTGGCTTGTGTGTGAATCCTACAATGTGTGTAAAGTAAGTAAAATAATGACCTATCTTGTAACTTGATAAATATGACCTTATGACTACTCTTTCTGTCTTATTTCTAGGTTTTTAAGGTGAGGAATGAAATTGGGTTGATATTATATTTATTCCAAACCTATCAGGAGATAAATCACATTAAAGTACTTAGGCCAACCATTTTAAGATGCTTCATTTAAAAATTGGATGACTTTAGTACACTAGACACTTATGTCAGGCTAGGACAATAATGTCAACACTATTGTCTGACTTGGACAATCATGTCTAGGGAGAAGGAGATCATGCATAGGCTTAAAAATTATAGAGGTGGAAGATAAGTACATTTTTTGCATTCTAGGCAAGATGGGATGTTTGTGTCATCAATACAAGGCTAGTTGGACTAAGATATAGGCCAAGCGGGAAAAGATAGACAAGATGTGAGGTTTGAAAAAACAAGACATGCATAGAACTAAGAGGAACAACTAGGGTCATTAGTTTTCTAAGTGTACAACACTAAGGTGCTATACAATGACAACATATCTTGTACATAAACCATGTAATTTATCTCCAGTCTAAATTCTACTATAAATAATTTCTTAAATATTAATGGCAATCACTCTAATATGACCCCTCTTTTGAGGTGAGGGATGTAGCATATGAATTACTCATCCCAAAATAAAATAGTTAACTACATCATATTTTGTAAAAATATGTAATCATATAAAACTATTTTCTAACATGTGGAGAATATGTAATCGTCATAATGAATAGATCATCAAAGCATCTATGAAACATGTAGTGCAAGTCATACAAGTGACGTGTAAATCTAGATATATAAATTAGGAACACATTAGTAAACATCACTGATACACGTATTCAATAATGGACTACATAAGAAGGTGCATGATATAAATCATGGTACTATGAAAATGCAAGGGGAATTACACCTTTGACCAATGATAGTATGAAAAATTTCCACCTCTAGGGATAATTTTTTTCTTGCACTAATATATGTATCATAATGTTAGATGACATATTGATTATATTAATAATATATAAAATTTTATCAAGATGCACTTTATTAAATATAACATATACTCAATTTGTCTAAAGTAAAACGTAAGAGGTTTCTATAAGGTAAAAGGGTGATGCTATAAGGTAAAAGGTAATAGATTGCTATAAGGTAAAAGGGTGATGCACCAAAACTATAACGAATACATCTAAAGGCACTCAAGTGCCTAGAGGTCTCAACTTTTCCAGGGCACTACCATGTGGCACCATTATAACCCCTATCACTCAAACTTCTGAGATACTACCACATAGAAACATCCTAGGGGTTTGAGGTTTGAAGGGGACTTAGTTGTGCCGAGAACCCTTAGAGTCCAGGATGTTTTATGTGGTATCAAAGGTAGGAGACTATATGAATCACTTCTCGATTACTTGCATAGCTATTAGCTAATCATAGATCTCAGAATACATGTCACAATAATATTACAAAGTTTTCACTGAAGTGTAGGACATAGATATTGTCATATTCATTTTGGCATTATATAGTAATATTCCATAGAAATTAATGCAATTACATGGTGTCTGTTAAGGATTATATTAATCTGCAATTTATTGCAGCTAGTCGTGTATAGTTTAATAAGAGAAGTACAAATTTCTCAATTATTGTCTATTTAAAATAACAAAGAGTTTTTCTTTGTATTGATTCATTCATCTCTCATTTGATGCTCTCAATGCCCTAGTGCCATCCATAATATCAATGTGAGCCTTTCCACATTGAATTGAAATTAAATAAACTTGACTAGATTACAATCATGTTTTGGGCACCCATGTGCTTGGGATGTTTCCATGTGACAACATCCTTTACACTTGAGGGCTCGCTAGAAATGAGACATCCAGGTGGTTGTATGCCCTAGATGCTACCACATGGTGACATTTGTGCACTCATAGGTATTAAGGGGAATCAACTAAGTCAAGTCCCTCAATGGCTTGAGAAGCTTCCACATGGTAGCATCTTAGGAACTCAGGGGTTGAATGAGCTGAGACCTCTACGTACTTGAGTGCCTGAGATGCTACCATGTGGTAGCATCCCATACCCTTAGGGTTGTAAAGGAGACTCGATTGTGTTAATACTAGTGGGCACTCAAGATGTTATCACATAGTAGCATCTAACCCCAACACCTAGGCTTTTGAGATGTTGCCACATGGTAGCATACTAGGCAATCAGGGCCCAAAGGGGATGCGACTATATGGAGACCCTCGAATGCTTGAGATATTGATGTATGGAATCATCATGGGTATTCAACACTCAAAGGAGACTAAGTTATACTGAGATTCTTGAGTGTTTGGGATACATCACGGGTACCTAGGGGTCTCAGCACAGATGACTATCCTCAGGGCCCATGAGTGTCTGATATGCTTCCACGTGCCATCATAGTACGTACTCAGCAACCTAGAGGAAACTCTACTATGCCAATACACTCGAGTGCCTTGGATGTTTCCACATGTTAGCATCAAGGGAACTAGATGGACGAATATACAAATACGCATATGGTCCTCTACAATGAAAATAACTACCTTTGATTCAATGTGGAATGTCAAAAACTTCCATACTCCATATTGTTTGACAATACAAAGCCTAGTTATGTCCATTGTCAGCGGTTGTACAAGAAAAAATAGTCAAAACACTATGTCATAGACACATATTCAATTGTTTGATATGTGCAAATAGTTGAATCCATATTGGATAAACATTTCACTAAAATTAGAAATCAATAACTTCTATAGGCTTGCTTTGTGCAGTTCTGATTGCGGGTAAAGCTTGTTCAACTCAATTTATCAATTGACAAATTTGGAATTCACCATACCATATCTAGAGCTCTATCTTGAACAATCATTTTACAATGTAATATTATGCATAAATAAAAAATTGTTACATCTCAATGAGATAAAATTAGGACACAACTAAATACAAAACATGAGTATAATTTCAAGTCGATTGACATATATTATAAACTTGAGAAAACCCTTTCAATGAAAGCAAAACTAAAAGAAGTGATTTTTTCTTTGAGTGGATATTGATACTTCTAAATGTAGAGATTCATCATTGGTTAGTTGCTTGTACATGTATAGTGAAGATGTACCACAACTCTTTACAACCCACAACTAATTATAACATATTCCTCTTTGAAACAGATTCAATCCATATTCATTACGATCCATTGACCAAAAATTATCAAAATACCATAATTGTTTCTAATTGAAATAAAAAATAACCGACATTGAACAACATAGGTACAACACCTCGAACTTTCAAACAAATTCAACAAAAAAAAATGGGAAAAGGCACATGAAGAGAATTCATATAAGACATTCGAGAGAACACGAGAAACGCATTGACTAAGACATCCGTAACATCTTTCCATATCTTAAAATATATTTCATAAAACAAAGTAACACAATAAATAAATTAATAAAAGACATGCTAAAACATGCATTTTCCATCTACAGCCAATTACACTTCAACTATAATGTTATAGATTTCGAACAATCATAAAAATAAATATATGTAAAATTGACAAATACAAACAAAATACATTAGATGCAATAATTCATTGCAAAATGAAATTGTTCCAATTGTAGAACTAGAGAAGTGTTCTTCCATTTGATGTCTGTGTTTAGTATATTCCAAGCCTTTACATTTTCTTTAAAATTTTAATTTTGATTAATTGATTAGAACTAAATGAAACACAAATATATAAATTTAATTAATTAGATTAAGAAATACATGTATAATTGAATTATACTATTTAATCAATTATTTCAAATATGGCAACAGGGCATTAAAATACATCTTCATTATTTATCTTTTCGTAAATGGAGATATGCTAACAATCATATATAGTTTATTTTTTATATGTCCATCCAACATTGGAAGAGACCTTTCTCAAAAATTGAAAACTATTTGGAGGGAGTTGTATAAAGTAACATGAGAAATATAGATAAGCACAAAGCATTTGGTGCACTCTGGGCAATTAATAAATAGGCCCTAAAAGGAATTGACAACCATGTTTTCTAGGTTATGATCTCATGTTTCTCTTCTCGTGTATGTTGGAACCCCTATAACCTAAAAAAAATACTTTATTCTCTCTGCCCTTAATGGTTTTGATATCTGAGATAGGTTATAGGACTTGTTAACATTAAGGTTCTTTATGGATTGCTATAATTGAGGGTCTTCATAGTATTTCCAATATTGTGGTTCTTTCTAGCTTTATACATAGTTTTTACATTGAGTTATATTTTTGCAGAAATTTTATGTTTTCCAGCCTATTGTATTATGTGGGCCTGGATCTAAGACATTATCAATTTTTAGACTTTGATGTGTCATCGAATGTGGTGGGTTTTAGTGAAGGACCTTGTCAAGATGTACAATTTTTTTTCTGCCGTCTTTTCTTTACATATATATGATTAGGAAGGATGATTGGTTATGTCCTAATTACCTATACAAATCCTAAGAGGACAGTGATGAACGTCAAGGGACGCATATCTATGATAAGCTTGTTGATGGTCATATCCTGCACTATTTCTTAGGGATTTGGTAGAAACTCCTCATGCATGGATCTAACTTATGTCTAGATAACAATGGTGATCTCCTAATCAAATCTTAAATATTTATACTTCAATGCTGAGTGGCGAATAAAGATGGAATAATTTCCTAAAAAAAAAACTCTCAACCTAAAAAGTTTGCATAGAATCCACCCGTCCCCCTAATAGCCAATCCATTCCCCGTCTTCTTTAATGTACTATAATATCTATGATGTCATTTCAGCTTTAAAGTGGGTTTGAATACTTTCTATTTTAAAGAATCATGACATGGATGTTGTTACTACTTGTAATCAAATATTTCGAGTTTAATGAACCAGATTTGGCTTTACAGATGTTGATATCAAATTTATGTTAAATTTTTTTGATAAAAATTAATTTATATATTTTATTTTATTTTTTAATATATGCATATTAAAATTCCTCTTATCTGTAGAAATTTAGTCTTATCACAAATAAATTTGAATTTATTAGTGGTTTGCGTTTTATGAGAGGATGGTGTAAAACTGTTCGATATTATTAAATAGTGAAAAAGTTCTTCAAGGTAAGTTGTGCTTTATTTTGTCATCCAAATAACCTTTGAAATTTTTTAAAATTAAATGAAGAATAAAAAAGGTTATCTTTACCAATTAATATTCATAAGTAGGGTCACTTTCATTTGCATTTATTTGAATTATAAATGCTTAATTCAATCGAATGTAATAATTCATATATGTTAATTAATTAAATTTACATTTTGAAATGTACATCAATTTATAATCTAATTATTAAAATGTACTAAGACCATTATATATCAAACAGGGTTCATTTTAAGAAATTATATCTCAAACCTCTTTAAATTCATGTAGGCGAAATTGATTTGTACCTTGACGAATCAACATATCTGAAATGTTCTTCAATTCACTATTTTATATATATATATATATATTAGAATATATACATATATATAAACACAATAATATATATGTTCTTTAGAAAATACACACATACATCAATCAATATTATGTTTTTATATATATATACACAATACCTTGTTAGAGCCAAAGGTCCGAATGGCTTTGCCTAGGCTCTGTCCATGGTAGAGCTGAACGGCTCTAGAGTCTACCAGTGGTAGAACACAATGACTCTGCACATAATAGAGTCGAACTACACTTTCACATTTGGTTTTATCACCGACAGTGATTTGGCTCTACCGTTAGGCTCCACCATCGACCGAGCTGTTCGGCTTTACTCCCAAGCCGAACCAAGGGCAGAGCCATCAGACTCTGCCACGGATAGAACTGTTCGACTCCACCATTTGGCTGAGCCGTTCAGTAGAGCCATTCAGCTAAGTCATTTCACTCCATCATTCCATTGAGCCTTTCAACTTTGTTGTTTGGGTCTGTCGTTAGATAGAATCATTCAGCTTAACCACTCGGCCAGGTTATTATGCAGGGGATACCAGTCTTTTCAGATGAGTTCCAGGTGTGGCCTCATGCTTCAGTGCTTCAAAATCCATCCAAAGCATATGGGCTCACTAAAAAAAAAGTTATTGAAAAATATAGAACCCTAAGTGACATGTGATATGTATCACCCTAATCCAATAAACATTCTTGATGATAAGAGGAAACATTACAAATAGATAAAACTTCATCAATCATAAATTTACTTGTTTCTACTTGGTTTGCTTCTTTGGTGGATTCTTCCTTCTTTACACCATCTTTCCTCTTCCAACAATCCTTCTTAAGATGTCTTGTTTACAGCAGTGCCAACACTTTTCCTTACTCTGCATGACTTATGGTTTAGATCTAGATATTCGATTACATATTTATCTATATCTTCCCCTAACAACCATAGCTTCAGGCATAAAAGTAACTAGACTAGATTTTCTCCTCGTCTCTTCAGCCAACAATGCTCTTATAATAGAATCATAGTCAAGATCATCAGAAATACTGAAGTTAATATAAGTTACTATATGATCCCAAGAATATATAAGAGTGCATAACAAAGTGATTTCCTTATCTTCTTCATCCACTTTAACACCAATACTAGTCAAATGGAACAACAGAGTTTGTTGTGAAACTCTAGCCAAAGTAATTTTATTATGATGCCACTTCAAGGGAGTCTCCATAAAAATTGATGCTAAAGATTGAAAAAAATTATTATATATGTCATGCCCCAAAAGCATTGTCCCAAAACCCATGTATTTTATTTTTTTTTTTTTGGTTAACTTAATTTAAGGATGATCAATTATTTAACTGCTATCACATAATAGTTTAACCATTGTCATTAGCCTTCAAGGTTACCATAAGAGTGCGACACAAAATTATTTAAATGATTTGTTAATTCTTATTTTATTTTGAATAATAAGGATCCTAAAGGAACTAAAATACATGTGTTTAGCCAAGAGTTTAATTCAAATGTGTTTTTTGAAAACATTAACTTAATACTATTTTAGTTTCTTTTTTTTAAAGAGGGATAAATAATTTCTTAAAAGAAGGTATGTTTAATTAAATTTTATTGATTTAATACTTCAATAAGGCATTCTAATACTAAACTCAAATCAACATGCACAAGTAATATCAAGTGAACGAAGGTAATAGTTATTACACAATAGGTTTATTACCTTATATCTCACCACAAAAGGGTCCCTAATAAAACTACACAAACTATGCTCCTAAGGCATACTTCTCAAGGAAGGTTTGTAATAATATAACCTTTATCTCGAGGTAGATAATGTCAAATCAAATCAACCTTAATAGATAGGGATTAACATCTTATTATTATAATCCATAAGGTAAATTCAATAAAAACATAAGACTAACTCAAGGGATGACAATGACACACCCCTAAGCTAGCCAATAACATAGACTCGATACCCCTACACAACTTGGGTGGCCTAAATATACGATCCTTAGAATCAAGGTCTGATGTAGTTCTCTTTGGACTTGTGATTGACTTCTCCTTGACATGTCATTATTGAAATAGGGTGAACACTCTTAGCCAACCAGGGACAAGTTATCATGACTTAAAACAAGATTATATAAGCTCTCAATGACTACTCAAGATGAAACAACACACTTAAATTTCACTTATTACAAAACATCTTAACTGAAGGTGTATGTGTTTACTCAAATCACTATCATGCAATAGCATATATGATAGCCAAAAGTATCAAGGAACCTATGTTCCTTTGATCTAATGAGATCATAGTCTGAGCAATCTCTAACTTACATTGCTCAGAGAATTTTTGTCTCTCAAGTAGGCCTCTAATGGTGACCAAGGTCATAACAAAAGAATAAAAGATCACTTGCAAGAGATTCAATGCAATTCTCTACATAACAACAACTATAAATCAAAACATACCACATAGTTAGAAACCAAAAGGATACACATAAGCAAGGAAGGGCATTCTATAATTTATGCTAAGGTGATTAATCTAAGGGTTAGTTGTTTAGATATGTGTTCCAAAAATAGTGTAATTACATAGATTTTATGGGCCAAAAGGGGGTCTTAAGTGGACATCTTATTTTTATTAAAAATGATAAATCTCAACTTCTATAGTTTATTTGAGATGGCTACACTCAAAATTTGAAGATGATATAAGAACAAGAATTTTGTCATTTCAAGTCCAGTTTCTAAACTACTATTTTTTTTTTAAATGTCAAGTATAAGTAGGTCAAACATCTAAAATTTGAAGAGGAACTCCCATTTTTTTAATAAAATATAGTATATATCCAGTTGTGCACACCCTCATTTTTTTATCATAGTATTTTTTTAAGCCCTTTGGTTGAAATGTATATAAATTCATCTATTTTGTGACATATTTTTTTGAAATTTTTAATAAATATTTATTTATTTTAAAAATAAATAGACCTTTAAAATTGATCAAAAATGAATAACCAACCGTGCACCCCCAACTACCTATACATACATACATACATACATACATACATACATATATATATATACATACATGCACATGCGCATGTGTGTGTGCGTGTGTGCGTGCATGCCTGGTTTTTTACCATATAAATATTTTTACATTTAGATGAGAAAAAAAAAACATAAACAAATACATATGTATATTTATGGCATATACTAGCCAAAAATGACAAACATAGAAATTAATATAGATGCACGCGTGCATGTGTGTGTGTGTGTGTGTGTGTGTGTGTGTGTGTGTGTGTGTGTGTGTGTGTGTGTGTGTGTGTGCCTAGTTTTTTACCATATAAATCTTTTTACATTTAGATGAGAAAAAAAACACATAAAAAAATATATACATGTATATTTATGGCATATACTAGCCAAAAATGACATACATAGAAATTAATATAGATGGAAACCTTAGGGCAATCAAAAAATTAAAAAATAGTATCTTTGGAAAGTGAAGAGTGCGCTCGATGTCATAGTAATAGTTTTATTAAATGTATTGATAAAATTCATAGTGTTTATAATAATAGAAGTTAGATATTGCTATTTTCAATTTTAAAAAACACATATTTGACTATGTGTTTGTAGGTCCAAGTCTTAGGATCAGGAATCTGAGCCATTTTAGGCCCTTAAGGCATGTTTTTTAAACTATACAAAGCTTAAACATGTAGTGTTATAATTTTTATATCTTCCTTATAGTATTAATTTATGAAGCCTTGGAAATAAAAAGGTGATCAATTGAAAGGTGGGATGGAGGGTAGTTTATTAAAATACATGTTGAGTATAAGTTATACTTTGAATTTATTTTAGTTAGTATAAAAAATAGGCTCACTCTGCATCTCTTAGAATTAGTTTCATAACTACATGACTTACAATTTAAAAGATAATTTTTAAAAAACTAATATGGTCAGTATTGAACTTAGGGATTTTAGGGTGTAACTTCTATAATTGATATCCATTTTGGGTAAATATATAGTCATTTTTAAGGATTTGGGGCCTTTCATATTGTTTAATAGCATTTTTAAGAGGTCTTAATTTTTTAAAATTAAACTTCACAAACTGACACATACCCAACCATTCTTTTATGCCAAAGTGGTGTGAATCGGATAATGTAGGTTTTGGTTTCATTTGTCTGGGTCACAAATGTGATTAAGTCTATCATATGCCAAAATACACATAACATCACCATGTCCACTTATAATCAAGGCAAATGTAGATGATTTGAGGCATATATATGTGTGGTCAACCAAATTTACTTATAAATCTATCCAAAGTGGTATGATTTTGGTAACATGGGTTGTCACAGACACTAAAATTGAATATTATATCATCTTTATCTTATACACTTGGAAAATATCAATCAATGCTCTACACTTCAATTATAAACCTTCTCATTGTTGAAAGGCTCGCATTCACCATATCATTATACCTAAATGTTTATCTCTTAGTGTGAACCTTACTATTTTGATGACTCAGACTATCTATACTATGCAAAAAATCTTAAAACCTAATAACCATCCTATTGACGACTGGAGATTACACCCGGTGGCAGGAAAACAGGTTCCTGCCCTCTCCCCGCAACATGGAAACTCCTCTCTCACCTGTGGGATGGCGAAGCAGGAGAGGAGAGTCTCTAGGTATGGGCTAGTTCCCTCTAATGTATATTGTTTGTTCCAGGCAGTGCAAAAATAACGGATATACAGCTATATACAGCTATATGCAACTATAAACTAGGGGGGATGAAAAGGGAAGAAAGTGCAAGAAAGCAAACAACCTACTCTAAAGAGGTGATACACCAAAAAAGGTTGACTTTCCACATCCACTCTCAGAATCAAGAAAATGCAAATATACTCTATACATCTGGCAGAAGAACCACGCTGTTAAGACTAACAGGGAGGCTATAATGGAAAATACATAACAGAGGTTTACCAAGGTGCTGTGGAATGCACACTTGCAAGCAACTTCCTCTATTCTGTCCTTCTCAAATATTTCTCTTCTCCTTTCAGCTGCAGAGCTGGTGCCTTGTAGATGGCTGGTTTGTTGGCATTAACCTGTGAAAGCATTGAAGACAATGACTAAACACAAATAATACTCATGACATACATAGCAAATCTATCCAAGATGGAGGCAAAAATTGTATTTTATTGATTCAGGTGGAGAATTTGCAGAGCTGGGCTCTTTACAAAAATGGAGAAGATCCTTAAAAATGACCAAGTCTGCCAATTTATATGGAAAAGCCAAGAGGAGTCTCATTGGCGTTTTGCTTGCAAGTGGCTGCTTGAGTCTTCATTGGGAAAGGGAAAAACACTGTAGATGACATCAGAAAACTGCTAGGACCATGCTTGTTGTCTTGCAGGCTATTTAAAGTTTTGCGGGCTTTGTCCCCGCTCAATGTTGTTTGCAGTCATTTTGCCGTTGACTGTTGTGAGCAGTTAAATTGCCGCTCAATGTTATGAGCGGTTAATTTGCCACTCAATGTTTCCCTGGGTTTTATATTGGCTGCGAGCTTTTGAATGTTTCACGTGGATGGTTTTTGCCTTAGCAGCTTCTCTGCAGGCTTCTTTATCTCCTCGGGCTCCCTTAAAAATATTTTGCAGCTGGTCCCTTGGGTCTTCAGACTACTTCCTGAGCTTTGGTAGCCTCACAAACCTTGCTATGTCCCATGGCTTTGAAAGCTCTATGGGCCCTTTTTGCCACTGCCTACTTGTTGACTACCGTGCGCAGTGAAATCACTGCTCACGACATTTTTGGCTGGCATTTCTTGTTTCGTGCGTGGACTGCCTATGTTTTTTAGTGCGCTCAAACTTAGATATTTTTTGGATGAATCGAAACCTTTAAACAATTCGAAGACCTACTCAAATTTCTTTGCTTGAAACCCCTATCCTCCACCAGGGATTTGAACTTGGCCTCCCCTTCGGCCAAGGACAATGAACGTTGAACTAGACCCACTGATGAACTATGTTGAACCAACGACTCTAACGAAGGATGAACCAAGTGCCAAGGAACCTCTTGTATTGAACCAATCCTGAAATGGACATGTTGAACTTGAAAATGGACCTTACAGCTTGAAAATGATTGGCTCTAAAATGTGAGGGAGAAGTTGATCGAAATTTTTCTAGGGACAAAATTGGTCAACAGATTGGTGACTCATAGGGGAAGTACACCTGTCGTGCTTAGAAACCAGTTGCCTTTGAATATCCATTGGGCGCGAAATCAGATGGTAACTTTGAAAAGAGTTCACAATAGCCTTGATAATCCCAGAATCACACCTGAAACTTTCACCCCCATATGCAAAGGGAAACACACAAGACTAAAAATAACTAACTGTGCAACTACACTTGGGGAAAATAGGAAAGAAAACAAGGAAAACTATGTACAGCCAAACCAAAATTCAGTGGCAATGCTTCAGATGTATCCCATTAACTGGGATGCACAATTTTTTGCCATCCAACCTGGAAAGTTGGAACGCATTATGTTGCTTGCATTGAGTGATCATGTAAGGACCGCTCCACAGGGCATCAAATTTTGCATGCTTTCCAGGTTTAGCTCTATCTTCGTCCCATTTCAAAACAATATCTCCTTCAGAGAAATATTTTGATGAAGATTTCTTGTCGAAGTGTCTTTTTATTTGCTGCTGGCGACTAGACATAACAGCCATGGCACGGTCCCTTATCTCTTGGAGCTCCATTAGCTCACACAGTCTAACTTCCATGCTGGTTCCTTCTTCTAACTGCAGTTGATGAGTGAAATCCAGTGCTGGCAATTTGAGTGAGATGGGAAGCCTTGCTTCCCTTCCATACACAAGCGTATATGGAAAATTTATGATTGATCTCTTCGGAGTGATTCGATCGGCCCATAGAGCTGTCTTCAGCTTGGCATGCCAAGTTTTTTGATTTTCTTCCATGGTCCTCTTTATAATCCTGATCAAATTTTTGTTGGTGGACTCAGCCAGCCCATTCCCCTGTGGGTAGTAATTTGACAAAGTGTTGAGGTATATACCATACCTTAGTGCCCATTCACTAGTTTTGGTTCCCAGAAAAGCCAAGGCATTATCTGAGATTATGGTGGCTGGGACCCCAAACCTTGTCACTAGGTCTTCATAGAAATCCAGGACTGCACTTTCATTTGCTTCCTTCAAGGCAATGGCTTCCACCCACTTGGTGAAATAATCCGTAGCAGTCATGACCCATTTGTGTCTGGCACTAGAGGGAGGATTGATCATCCCTATGAAATCCAGGCCCCACTGCATGAATGGTTGTTCAACTTGAATGGGTTGTAGGGGCATGGCTGCCAATCGCTGCTTTCCATCAAAAAGTGCACACTTCTAGCACTTCCTTACCTAGGCATAGGTATCTTTGAAAAGAGTGGGCCAGAAATAGCCAGCTCTCATTATTTTTGCTACTGTGGTCTTAGGGGCGAAATGGCCACCTGTTGGCCCATCGTGAAATTTAGCCAATACCTTGTCAGCCTGACTAGGGTCAATGCATCTTAGGAAAACCCCAGAGAGATCCTTCCTAAATAATACTCCATCAATCAAAACATAAGGAAGGGACTGAAGTTTAAAATACCTTCTTTCGGCCCTACCGAGACCCTATGGACATTCACCCGTAAGAAGGAAGTGCCTCATGTCCAGCGTCCAATCTCTTATGATAGTTGGTTCTTCTGCAGTGGCTGCATCATGGATCAGCAAGCTGTCTTCACCCTTTTGTCTCAAATCTGTAGCTAGCTGTTCACACAGGCCCCTTCCTCTCACCAACTTGGCGATTTTGATGTCTATGTCATACTCCATCACTTTGGTGATCCATCCCACTCTTTTCTCGTTTAAGTCTTGATTGGTCAAGAAATCCTTGATGCCAGGATGTGGAACCATGAGATGGATCCTGCTGTTTGACAACATATATCTGAATTTCTTCAGGCTGCGCACTACTGCCAGGACTTGCTTCTCTACGTAGGTGTACCTAATTTTGAAGTCCTCTAACCCTTGGCTGAAGAAGGTGAGTGGTTACTTGAGGTCATCACTATTTGCTTGAGTAAGCATGGCAGATATCACTTCTCCATTGTTGAAGGTATAGAGATTGAGGGCTTTATTGAAGTTGGGGCTGATTAGAGTGGGAGCCTGGGTCAAAGCCTATTTGATGGCTTAAAAGCTATCTTTTCTTGGCGTTGTCCATTTGAATTATTCACCCTTCCTCAGCATAGAGGTTAGGGGTTTAACTATCTTAGCAAAATTCAGAATGAACTTTCGAATGAAATTTATCTGGCCAAAGAAACTCTGCAGGTTTTTCTTGTGCTTTGGTAGGGACATCTCTAGGATGGAGCAGACTCTCTCGGGGTCAATAGACAAACCTTCCTTGGACACAATGTGGCCAAGAAGTTTCCCCTCATGAACAGCAAATACACATTTCTTTGGATTTAGGGAGATGCCAAATTCCCTACACCTCTCAAAAATCTACGTTCTCCATGTGTTGTCCCGCCTCCCTGGAGAAAACTATTATATCATCAAGGTACACCAACACATTCTTATTTATCAAACCACTGAAATCCATGCCCATGGCGCGCTGGAAGGTAGCACCAGCATTGGATATCTCAAAAGGCATCTTCTGGTAGGTGAACGTTCCCCATTTAGTGGTGAAGGTTATTTTGTATTGGTCACAGCCTCGCACCAAAATCTAATTATATCTCGAATAACCATCCAAGAGGGAGAAACGTTTGGAACTAGTTACCTTTTGGAGGATCTGCTCCATGTTCGGGAGGGGATAATGATCCTTTAAAGAGACTTTATTAAGGTCTTTGAAGTTGACGCACAGCCTGATCTCCCCATTTTTCTTTCTAACTGGAACCAAATTGGCCAACCATGAGGAATGTTTGATCGAAAATATAATGCCAGACTCAATCAACTTGACCAATTCTTTCTGCATAAGGAGTTTGATCATCGGATTAATATGCCTCTATTTTTGTGTGACTAGTTTTACACCTTCCTCTAATTCAATGGTGTGCTGGGCGAGTCTTGGATCGAAGCCTTTCAAGTCGCTATAATTCCAGGCAAAGACATTAGTGAACTCCTGACACAGCAGAATGAAAGCTTGCCTTTCTTGAAACGTGCAGACCTTATCGAGTGCTAGCAGCTTGTCCTTGCAGATTTCAACTTTTTCATAATTCTCCTCTTTGGTAGTGATGCATGCTTTGTCATCTCTTAGTTGGTCATTTCCGTTGAAAATACTCTCAAGTGTGACCAAACCCTTAGGGAGTTTATTGTTCTTCAATTGAACAATCTGATTTCCATATTGCTGCTGCAATTTCACTTGATTGTGGACTGCGAACTTAGCTTCTTCCTGTAGGAAGAGAGCTATCTGCTGGTCACTTTTGAAGACCTGCCAATTTGTAATATTGTCTAGAATTGAAGGCCGAACCACCACTTTTAAATGGCATGAACCACAATCCCTGCTTATCTGTTTTGAAACATCAAATTGGGCACAAACAGCTACCAACCTGTCAGCCTACTTATTCTATTCCTTGGGAATCGAGGTAATGTTAAGAGCAAGGAAATCCTCCATCAGGTCCCAGACTCTATGCTTGTAAGACCTCAGCAAGGAGTTCTTGGTCAGGTTCAGGCCTCTTATTTGGTTCACAATTAGTTCACTATCCCCCAGGATTTGCAACTTCCTGATCCCTCTCTTTCTTGCCCACTCAAGTCCATGAATCAAAGACTCATATTCTGCAACATTACATGTGCAAGAGAACTAGAAATGAAAAGCTGAAAAGTACCTTTCTTTAGAAGGGGAAACTAACATTGCCCCACCACCAGTGCCTAGTTTATTTTTGGAACCATCAAAGTACAACTGCCATAGGCCAAGGTCTTCCTTGTTATCCTTCATTATATTAGGCATGACGGTGCCTTCTTCATGCAAGCAATAGATGCCAAGGTCTGCTTCCTCTATAAACTTGTAAGGATCATGCTCAAAGTTATTGCTTCCCCACTCATCCAAGAGTAGATCTGTGACTCCTTCAAGAGCAAAAGATGAAGATTGGTCTACCTGAGACTCTTATGGATCGATGATAGTGTAACTGACATTCGCTGCCTTGGGTGAATAGGGCTCTAGGTGGTCCTTGTAGAGTGGCTTAGATTTGATTTTCACTTTGGTCCCATACTTGGTTTTGAAAACCAGATATGACCAATTCACTGTTAGATAGCCACCTATCTTGGACGTAAAGTCCCTTGACAAACAGATTGCAAAATATGGATGAACGTTCGCTACCACTATATCATGGGGAATTGAGAATGTCGGGCAGGCATGCAATGTTAAACTCAATCCCTTCAAGATTTTGACTGTCTTTGCAGGTGTCCCATCTAGTTGTAAGACTCCTTTGTTCATTGCTTCATACTTTAATCCCATCTTATCAACAATGCACTTGGGCATCACTGAAGTGCTGGCCCCGCTGTCGATTATGCAATTGTGTACTAAGAAATCCCCTATTATCAAAGATACATAAAAGGGGGGAGTCCTTTCTTATTTCTTTACCTGACTTGAAGCAGAAGGCTGTCCATTCGTCATTAGGACATTATTAGTGTCCGTTGGGATGGCCTGTCGATCTAGCTCATGCAATTATTTCTTCAATACATCCCTTTGTCCTAGAAGAGACAACGAATCCCATAGAGAAATGCTCACATGCAATTTCTTTATTTAATCAACAATATTAACTTGGGGGCTGATTCCCTTTATGCTTTTCTTTGGGCTGATCCTAGCTAGAGCTGTAAACTGAGGAGCTGGAGGTGCAGACGGTTGTCTGGAAATTGGGGCCCTTTGAAATGGGTGTGATGGAGGATTTGTTTCTGCCTGAGGGGAAGCCTGCGCTTCTCCAATTGCTCTTTTTTTAAGTCTCATGTTGGCTGCAATGCAATCAACCTAATTGTCTGCAGCACCCCCATGATTAATTGCACAGAGCTTGCCCTCTTCATGATTTATCAGGGTAGAATCTGGCTAAGTTTGATTGTTACTCGTACTGAGCTGAGCTGGAAACTCAAAAAATTGGGAATGATCAGCAGCCTGGTTTTCTAAATTTTGAAAGAAATTCATCATGTCATTCGTATGGACAGCTCGCTCTTGACCATGCCCCATGGTCGAATAGCTAGGCTACTCCTGCACTAGATTGTTTTGAGTAGGCACCATGGCTTTAGATGATGAAGAGGGGCTGCGTTATAATTTTGAAAAGGCTTGGTCTGAGTGAGCTGACCTTGTCCTTGATTATAGCCTTGAAAAGGGGTCCTAGGTGCTTGACCATAATGTTGATATCCCGGATTCAGCCTATTATTTTGATCTTGTTGCCTTTTAAGAGCTACAAGTTCATTTGACATGTTTTATAACAGGCTTTTAACCTCATGTAGTTCATTTGACGGAACAACAGCTAGATTCTCAATGCTAGGCACAGGGGCTAATGTAGGTGCAACAGTTTGGATAGGGGGCAGCATCTCTAGGAAAAGTGGCATGTGGGCCGTAGGGGCAATTTTTCCAGCTTGAACCAAGCAATTTTTAGCTGCTATGGCAATGTCATAAGCAGCTGGCAGTATATGTCCTCCCATAGATTGGATCATCATAGTAATATCACTATTTAATGTCTTTAAATAGTACAAGAAAGCATAGCTGGGAGTCGGTCTTACCAGAATGGGAATTCTATCCCAAGTCTTTTGAAACCGCGTGTTGAAGTCCTGCATATACTCGTGTGGAGCTCTTTTTATAGTCATCAGTTGCTTTGCAAGAGAGAGGCCATCACTTTTTTCCTCAAAATGATCAGTCAAATGGGTGCCCAATTCGTTCCAAGAATGTATTGAATTCACAGGCAAGGTGCCGTACCAGTCGAGAGCTTTCCCTTTCAGAGACAAAGCTAGCAATCTGATGGCAATGTTTTCTTCTGTTATATTGTGAATATTGCAAAGGTTGGCAATATTCTTGATATGCTCAACAACTATAATAGGTCCCACTACATCAAAAAAAGGTACATTCTTGAGAGCTATTCCTGGGATTGGATCGTAGCGTGGGAGGTTTAAGGGGCTCTCACCGCGAAAAGCTGCAAAAGGCAATGCCATGGTGGGAACGAGCTGTAACTGTGACTGAGCTGGGTTGATGTTCCTAGCGACAAGTCTAGGAGGAGTTACTAATGGATAAGGGCGAGTTCTTTCAAACCTGAGCCTTTTAGCAGAGTTTAAAGGCATCTCGATGAAAACAAAAGGGACCCCCCTTGAAGCTGACCTTGTGGTGACTTTTGGCATAGAAGTTTAAGTGACTGGTCTTAAAATAAAGAACTAAGCTCTTACCAGTGGAGTCACCAAATTCTAAAAATATTTGAAATGACTGTAGCAGGACCAACATCAATCCTGAAATACTACTGCATTGGAAATCAATAAAATTATAGTCCACCAGGCATGCCAAAACTGTTGATGACTGGAGATTGCACCCGATGGCAGGAAAATAGGTTTTTGCCCTCTCCCCGCAACATGGAAACTCCTCTCTCGCCTGTGGGACGGTGAAGTAGGAGAGGAGAGTCTCTAGGTATGGGCTAGTTTCCTCTGATGTATCTTGTTTATTCCAAGCAGTGCAAAAATAATAGATATACAGCTATATGCAGCTATAAACTAGGGGGGATGAAAAGGGAAGAAAGTGCAAGAAAGCAAACAACCTACTCTAAAGAGGTGATACACCAAAAAAGGTTGACCTTCCACATCCACTCTCAAAATCAAGAAAATGCAAATATACTCTATACATCTGGTAGAAGAGCCACGCTGCTAAGACTAACAGGGAGGCTATAATGGAAAATACATAGCAGAGGTTTACCAAGGTGTTGTGGAATGCACACTTGCAAGCAACTTCCTTTATTCTGTCCTTCTCAAATATTGCTCTTCTCCTTTCAGCTATAGAATTGGCGCCTTGTAGATGGCTGGTCTATTGGCATTAACCTGTGAAAGCATCGAAGATAATGACTAAACACAAATAATACTCATGACATACACAGCAAATCTATCCAATATGGAGGCAAAAACTATATTTTATTGATTTAGGTGGAGAATTTACAGAGCTGGGCTCTTTACAAAAATGGAGAAGATCCTTAAAAATGACCAAGTCTGCCAATTTATATGGAAAAGCCAAGATGAGTCTCATTGGCATTTTGCTTGCAAGTGGCTACTTGAGTCTTCATTGGGAAAGGGAAAAACACTGTAGATGACATCAAAAAACTGCTGGGACCATGCTTATTGTCTTACAGGATATTTAAAGTTATGCGGGCTTTGTCCCTGCTCAATGTTGTTTGCAGTCATTTTGCCGTTGACTGTTGTGAGCAGTTAAATTGCCGCTCAATGTTGTGAGTGGTTAAGTTGCTGCTCAATGTTTCCCCAGGTTTTATATTGGCTGTGGGCTTTTGAATGTTTCGCGTGGATGGTTTCTACCTTAGCAGCTTCTTTGCGGGCTTCTTTATCTCCTCGAGCTCCCTTAAAAATATTTTGTAGCTGGTCCCTTGGGTCTTCGGACTGCTTCTTGAGCTTTGGCAGCCTCGCAGACCTTGCTATGTCCCATGGCTTTGAAAGCTCCGCAGGCCCCTTTTGTCGTTGCCTGCTTGTTGACTGTCGTACGTGGTGAAATCACTGCTCACAACATTTTTGGCTGGCATTTCTTGTTTCGTGCGTGGACTGCCTGTGTTTTTTAGTGCGCCCAAACTTAGATATTTTTTGGATGAATCAAACCCTTTAAACAATTCAAAGACCTACTCAAATTTATTTGCTTGAAACCCCTATCCTCCACTAGGCATTTGAACTTGGGCTCCCCTTCGGCCAAGGACAATGAACGTCAAACCAGACCCACTAATGAACTATGTTGAACCAATGACTCTGACGAAGGACAAACCAAGTACTGAGGAACCTCTTGTATTGAACCAAGCCTGAACTGGACATGTTGAACTCAAAAATGGACCTTGCATCTTGAAAATGACTGGCTCTAAAATGTGAGGGAGAAGTTGACCAAAATTTTGCCAGGGACAAAATTGGTCAACACATCCTTCACTATTAGTTACATACTTTTACCTATTTTCTAACTCATTGGACATTACCAGCCATAGAGGGACACTAATATTGATGCTAGTGTCTAGTTTCCAAAAGTCTTCCAATTTTTAAAATAATCAAAACCTATGGGTCAACCTATTTGTTTTTATTGGTCCTAGTGTGAGATGTTTTCAAAATGTGTGGTATAAATACAAGTCTAAGCCTTCTCATTGGTCATCTACAAATAGCCAAGTAAGCATCTACCAAGGCTCATTCAATCAAGTACAATACTAAGTAAACCTATGTTATTATTCCCTATTTATTTATCAATCATATGTCTAGTCATATAAAAGGTTTGAAGCATTCAAATAATATCCCTCAAGTAATATTTTCTAAGATAAAGTGAGATCATTGCATGCATCTACATATATCATATTACATAGTTATTCACACACATTCCCACAACTAGGGGATAATTATAAATGTTTGAGGCCCTTCTTGGAGTATTGGATATGTAAACAGTGCTTAGTAATAGAGGGGTCATTGAGTTCAAATTAACACTATGATCCCACTAACCCATTTTTGGGAAACTCATTCCAAGGTTGAAGAGCTAGGGTTTGATCAATAAACAAAGAGTGATAATTGGTTCTATGAATTTTAAATCATCATGAATTTGAAAGCATCATCAAAAAGGAGAAAAAAAACCAAAATGATGAAATTGGATACACTGAGATCCAATCATTATTCTATACTATACCCTTGGATCACAGTATGATACTATGTCGACAGTAGTGTCTAGATCTGATGATGGTGTATGTAGTTACAAAATAAATATTTCCAAAATCTAACATCTAATCTAGAATCCTTATCTTGTACACTTCTACAAGTTTTTAGCTTAGATATGCTTGCACACATTAAACATATCTAAGTATCATTTTCTCTTTGTATTTCACTATATTGAATGTCTTTCAAACATGATATGTACTATTTTTATCATATCTCAATTTTATAATTTAGAATATTCATTTGTCTTAGTTTGACATTAACTAGCTTGATATAGACTAGTTTATTATCCTTAGGTTTAAAATATTTTATATAACTTAACCCTATTACTCCATATCAAAATTTAGGGTTAAATATTTGGTGAAATTGATCTATATGCACATTTTTCTATTTCTTAAGGTTTTTAACTAGTTAGGGTTTTATATTGATGTATTGTTCCATCTATTTATAATATTAATTTGTATGCAACCTAGGCATAGTGATAGACTTGGGGGAATACCTATTGAACACTTTGATCTCCCTTTTCTTCCACCCAAGATGGCTCAAGATAATATAATTTCAAATTACCTCAATAATGAGAATGTCAATGATGAAAATGACCAAAATACAAACAATGTTATCATAGAGGATCCATCAGATTAGGAAAATGATGATATGAGTAATGACCATGAGTAAGTAGATGATGACCAAGTAAAGACCATTGTTATGTTTCGAGAGCATATCTATCAAAAACCTAAATATCTTGATCAAATTCTTGGTACTATTTTAGAAACTAAAAAAATTAAAGACACTAATGAATTTTCCAAACTCTTGACTACATCATTCATTCCTACATATAGTGGGGGTGTGGTTTATATTTGCAAACCCTTATTTTCTAAAGATCAAAATAATACTATTATAATTTTTATGGGCCAAATAAATATTTCAAATCAAATACCAATTTTAGTGCCTATATCTACTCAAATCATGTTTTCACACCCTTTGGTGACTTCTCAAACAACTAATCTTAATCCCAATGGGTCTACTATGAAATACCTTCTCCCAATCATCAAAGATTTTGAGGAAAATTTTTACAACATTGAACAAAATGCTCTCAAGTATCCTCATGATAATAAATATCAAACTATGCTACATGATCCTCTGGAACTTGAAACTTATTTGCACCCTTTGCCAACTGATTTTGTTACACCCAAGTTCATATTTTATGATGGTAAGGGTAAACCTAAACATCCTTGATCATTCTCTACATAATCCCTTGATTATTATTCAAATTGTTGGATAATTTTAAATGATACAAAGTTAATTATTTTAATAGTTTTTTAGTTTTTACTTATGTTTAGTTTGTAATAAATGAGTTGGTTCATAGAAATTAGTTTTATCCCATAACCACCCATGAAATCATATATAGCTTTCACCTCTCTTTGTAAAATATCAACTCGACATAATATCATTTTATATTATTGTCAAGTATTTTATTAGCGATGTAAGTTTAAAATTATTTCCTTAATTATCTAGGCCAATAATGGTATCAGAGCCATGTATTAGAAAGGAGGATTACATATTTGATTTGAACAAAACATAGATGGTATGGTGCTTCAAAACATTGATTTGTTGAATTGTACGTCCCTTTTCAGTAGCAACTTTTCCAAGAAAAAAAGTCCAAAATAAATATAGAGAAACCTTTTATTTTCCTTGACTTGTATGCCACCCTATATGGCTATTGAGGTATTTTGAATTTATTTAAATCTTTTAGATAAATTTGTATAGTGATGGCCTCGAAATATGGAACATAATAAATTTTGCTAATAAATGTAACACAGTTTGATATTTTAAACACATTAGAATGGTTAATTTTTTAATTTGAAGTGTCCTTATATGAATTTTATAATAAATGTATTTAAACTAATGTATAAAGGTGTATTTTTGGTCGAAACTGACACCTTAAAAATGATATTTTTTAAAATGTCACCTCATGCTTGTGCTCTTGAAGATAGTACCATCCATTACATGTCCCATGATCTTTCTTATTGACACCATATAAGTGACAACTAGAGGTTGGAGGACAATTGCCCTCTCTAGTTAGTTATTCTCTTGAAGTATGGGTTCAATGCTTGAATGGTAAATTTTGGCTTGTGTTCTTGATTACAGTTCTATTTTTGGATTTCTATATCTAATATTCATGACATGGAGTGGACAGAGTTAGTTTTTTTTGTTTCTCTTGATGCATGACTTATCACATCTCACCTGATAGGGGGAGAATATTTAGGCATTGGTTGGACTTCAATCATTCATCAGTGACAATACAAGTTGATAGGGGTTGCTATCACCAGTAATGTTGAGTAAAGGTTGTCAGCCTTTATTGAGCATCAGTAAGATGTCCCATATGGAGTATGGGTTTATCACTGAGATAGGCTCCTGTGTGGGTTGATGTAGTTGGACATCCTTGATCGTGTTCTACTATAGTACAGTATGATGATCACAAGGGATGATCAGGCTTGATCATATTCATCAACCATTTTTTGCCACAAATTATAGGGGCAGGCTTCTTTATGGAGTGGTAGCAAATTTTGGTTAGTGTCAGAGGTACAGTACACCAGTTGTAGTTACGATAGAGTTCCTCTGATGACTTTAGAGTCATTTCTCTAATTATTTATTTTTCTATACCCATTTGGATCAATGGGGAGTTTTTTGGATTATTTTAAATGATCCAATTTAATTATTTTAATAGTTTTTTTAGTTTTTACTTATTTTTAAATTGTAATAAATGAGTTGGTTCATGTGAATCATTTTTATCCTGTAACCACCCATGAAATCATATATAGCTTTCACCTCTCTTTGTAAAATCTCATCCCAAAATAATACAATATTATATTTTGTCCAATATTTTCTTTATAATGTAATTTCACTGATATGCCACCATTTCTCCTAGGCCAACACAAGTAATAAACTTTTAACCAAACTATTTCCAAGAAACCTCAAGGAATATGCCTTGAAATGGTTCTATGATTTACCTATACAATCAGTGATAGTGTTCAAACCCGTTGCAGACCAATTTCTAGCACATTTTTCCATCAACATCACTAAAAACATTTCTTATGCTCAAATTTCCAAAACCAAACAAGGAACTAATTATCCAATGAATTAAAATGTCTTAAGATATAAGACAATGTTAGTAAAAATTACCAATCAAATGGATGATAAGGAACTCCAAGACATATTGAAGCAAAGTTTGCTTACAGTTCTCCATATGTCCATTATTTTTTTTTTAAATATCTTTTGATGACTTTTATCATGCTATTTGAAACTATAAAATGAAACATATTACTTTGAATTAGTTAAATTATGTAGCAAATACACCATCTAAATCCAATACCAAGTTTCATGTCAAACCAAGTTATAAGGTCAAACCAAATGAGCCTAGAAAGAAAAAAACTACAACTATTAATATAACAAAATAATAACAAAAAAGGCTCATCTTATCTAACACACTAATGAGATAATTTGCATGCTTATGTGAATCTCATACTTCACTCTATAAGAATCTTATAGAGTTTCATCTTATATCTCTCCCTCTTCCCATAAAGGTTAATATGAGTAAACCTCTACCTAAAGGATATGATGTTAATGCCTATTGTGACTTTTGCTAAGTCCCTGGACATTCCTAAAACCAATGTTATACATTAGAACATAAGAAATGGGACCTCATTGATACCTAAAAAATTACATTTGATGATCCTCCAAAGGTTTTAGGGTCATAACTTGGTGATCACCATAACTAAAATATCTTCAATGATTCATTAAAGGGCAATTATAAGAAAACTCTAAAAGCACAAATGACATATCATGCAAATGCTCCTCTACCACATTATGGGAACCCATTAGATGGGATTACTGTTAATTTTACATGGAATATATCTTATGTGTCTCTAAAACCCTTTATTACATTTGATGATATTGAACTTATGGATGATGACTCATATCTTCATTTATTATTCATTAGAGAACATATCAATCATCAACCTATCTACAATGTCATGATTGATAATGATTTGAGTGATAATGTGTGCACCATGAATTTATTTACCCACTTTGAATATACATGTGATGAATTATATACTTTGACCAAGAAGGTCAAAGCATTCAATGTCACATCTTAGCATGTTAGTGGTGAGATAGACTTACCTTTACAAGTTGATCCATCACATGTGGCCACTTCATTATTAGTTATACCACATAGGAATGTTGGTGATATGTTATTAGGATGACCTTGGATACATAAGCTCTGTGTAGTACATTATATAGTGTGTGGGTGTATTAAATACATTAATAACAATCAAGTAATCAAAATCTATGGAATGAAATACAAATGTCCACTTGAACAAGAGAAGTTTATTCCTAAACAATTGTATATAAAACCTACTAAGGTTCACCATCCATGAAAGGGTAAACAATAGGAAAATATTATTTTTTATGAGGCCTATACTTGACAAACCATTGCCCAGATATATAGATTGGATTCTATGGAATCCTCATCTACTTATACACATTGTACCTAATTATATAGATAAAATAAATATGTTCCTATTATTTCTACTCTAAACAAACCTAAGAGCACTCAAAAATTGGTTCCATGAAACACTACTTCTATTATTACTACTTCAATACTATATACTCCTATCATGCATATACAGAGTATCGTCGACTCTAAAAATCTAGATATGACACCTACACATGCTCCTTGGCAGCATCACCAATATGATTCACCATATTTTGAGTATAGCATAGTCTATGAGCATCCCATAAAAGGGATAATCAACTAACATTTGTTTTTTAATTATTAAAAATTACTAAAAAAATATATTCCTAAAAATCCAAAAGCATTCAGATAACCTAGAAAATATAAAAATATTCAACATGTTCCTAGTTATATTAGTTGTTATAAATATGTTGTTTGCTCCATGTTAGTAGTTAGAATATCATTATATTTTATACACATATATTTTTCATGCATATTTTGAGTGTGATATAGGCATACACTAGACACATGATCTATGCATGTACAGATATTGGACCTTTCCTCTTCTCACATATAAGTACAGTGGGGGCATCTGCTTCTTTGGTCATTATTATTAACCTAGTTTCCATATATTTTTTTATCATTTTACATTATAATGTTTGATATTACATACTAAAAATTATACATGTTTATATCCAAGCTCATATCTTTCACAATGTACTTGATATGCTATGTACTTAATTTTTTTTTCTAGCACATATTTGTAGGCACTAGCATGTTATATTCATGTTGGTTTTTTATATTTTATGCTTTCATCTTTGTACTTATTTGAGTGTAATATCTTCTTTACTATTGTTCTTTGATTATGGCTCATATGCCTTTGTTTTCCATTTGAAACTTTGAATATGTATTTATATGTTGTATGTGGACATTTGAATATGTTATTTCTATGTTATGTGGATATTTGACTAAGACATTTCCTGTAGAATGTTTAGCATTTTAATATGCCCCTTGTATAAGGTCTCCTTGAACCATTTTCCTTTTTATTATATTGAGTTCTCTTTTGTGTGTCATTGATTTTGTGTATATCTTGTATTATTACTTTTTAGATGTTACCATGATCTACATCATGCATCTTAAGATTGATGTGATCACATACTACCTACTTAAATGATTTATCTACTTGGACATATTTATTATATATGCTACATGATACATACACATTTTATATAGTTATCTTATCTTTTTGAGGTAAGGTGACTACAAGTTTTCATCCCCTTACCTAAAAATTGGGCATATTAGTGGGTCCATGTCATAGAGAAATGTTATCCACACTTACACAGTTCTCAAATTCTATAGATTTCACAATTATATGTCCTAAATATATATTTGGTGTATAATTTTATACATTGATAGCAATATTTATAGATTTGGGACATAATTTTTAGATTTCTTAGTTCTATTATTATAAATAGTTTGAGATCAAAGGTTATTTATTGATAGATTATTTATCTTGATACATATGTGAGGTGTATTGCCATGCAAGTGCACCTACTTTTTTTATATGCCTGAAGGCATTACATGGAATCATTGGGTTACATAGAATGCTGACATCTCTACCCATATTTTGTAAATAAACATATAGAGGATTTATAATGTTGATTAAGCATACATATAAATTAGTGAGCTCCTTTGGCTAAGTAGCCATGAGTAAGGGGCATCTTCACCATCAAAATCACCCATGGCATGATCCTGGGCTTAACCTCTTGACTTCACATGTTGAGTACCTAGAGGGAATTGTATCTTGGTGGATGGATATAATCAACCACCATCCTTACTAGTTATAATACAACCCTTCCAAAAATGCACCTAAAATTCAAAATAGATAAATTAAAAATTCTCTATAACTAAAATGGATTATTATCATACCTAGGATGGACTATTATCGATCCATTATACTATATGATTCATATTTATAGATTGAGTTGATCAAATCACTCAACCTCTCATAATTTATAAGTTGGATTTGATTAAATAATCTAACTTCCCCAGATTTATAGGTTGAATTTTATTAAATCATCCAACCTTACCAAACTTATAGGATGATTTGATTAAATCATTCACCTTCACTAGATTATGCACATGTTGGGTTGCATGATTGATATGTAAAAATCTCAATGGTCATGTTAAAACTAACCTTCACTCCAATATTGGGTTCATGTTGTCCTCCAAAATTTATATATACACACTTTCAAGGTTCATATTTGAGCCTATCATAGCTCTAATGCTTCATAATGAAACATCTCTTCAAATCAAATTTCTAAGAGGAAAACATGGTAACATCAACACACAAGTGTACTCCTACCCCTAATCTCTTTAATTTATAACACTTTAATTACTTAAATTTCAAATTATATACATTGAATTATGTTGTAACATGCTCTTGGTTACATGTTAGTCATCAATAAAGTACTCAAAGTGGGCTCATGAAAAAATAAGCTATGTCATATACAACTATGTATGTATCTCTTTCCTTTAACTAGTAATTTCATTTTTATGCATTACTAGATTAAAGGGGGGGATTTAGACACTAAATATAAATAGTATATCATCTATGTCTTATACACTTGGAAAATATCAAGTAGGACTCTACCCTTTAGTTCTAGACCTTTTTCATTGCCAAAAGGCTCACATTCGCTATCTCATTGTGCATAAATACTTATATCTTAGTATGAACATTACTATTATGATGACCTAGACCATTTTTAATGTGAATTTTTTTTAAAACCAAAAAACCATCATTCACTTCTAGTTACACACTTGTACATGTTCTCTAATTCCCTAGACACTACCAGTCATAGAGGGACACTAGTGTTAATGCTAGTGTCCACATATTTATCTAGTGTTTAGTTGCCAAAAATCATCTAATTTGTAAAATGATATAAATCCATGGGTCAGCCTATTTGTCTTAATTATCCATAACTTGATCTCTTTTCAAAAGTTGAGTCATAAATACAATTTTAAGCCTTCTCATTATGCATCTGCAACTAGTTAAGCAAACATCTATCAAGGCTCATTCAATCAAGTAAAAAACTGAGTAAACCTACCATGTTATTCCTTATTTATTTATTATTCAAAGGACTGATCATAAAAAAAGGTCATAAAAATTCAAATAACAACCCTCTATTGATACTTTCCAAGTTATAAATGAGATCATTGCATGCATCTACATATAATTAAAAGAGTTTGCCAAGATCTCTAAATAGTTTTCGTGAAATCAAGTTGAATCATGTGCAAAAGTGTGAGATCTCTAGAAAACACATGATATTTTAAATAAGCTATCAAATCCAAAATGATACGATTGAATTCTCCATTAACCTTCCAAAAAGGAAAAGTGGGGTACATATAGAGAAAATTAGGCCAACATAAAGAAGCCTCTAATTTTCATAATTAAATAATTATAATAAAAGATAATTATCTTATGGACCATTTATAACTAACCTAAGGAAGCTTGGAATGGCCATATAATCGTGTAGGCAAAACCTAGTGGGAAAAATCACTAGACTAACACCTCCCCTTAAGCTTAACTTAGGTGAGATGAGAATTGGTCCTGACATTGAAAGCCTGATGAGGTACCCAAGTACATAGTGATGAACCTCCATAGGAGGAAGAAGAAGGTGGATCAGCCCTAACCTCAATGAGAGCTCACAAATGAATAAATTTACTCTCTGTGAAAGGCTTGGTCAAAATATCTACAATCTGATCTGATGTTGGACAGTATCAAAGATCAATGACTTTCTCATTAATAAGCTCCCTAATGAAATGCATGTGAATCTCTATGTTCTTAGTCCTTTGATGGAGAACTAAATTCTTGAAAATATGGATAGTGGTTTGGTTGTCATAGTAGATGGTGATTGGCTTATGAAACTGAACACCAAACTCAGTGAGAATCCCTTGAAGCTAGATTGCTTTAGTGGTGGTATTGATAGTCCCTCTGTATTTTGCCTCTGTGGATGATAATGTAATTATAAACTACTTATTGCTTGACAAACTTATTAGACCCAAACCAAGTGATAAAATGTAGCCTGAAGTGGATTTTTGACTCTAAATATCTCCAACCCAATCTGAATCTATGTATCTAATAAAATCAACCTTTGTTCCTTCTCCATAGTGTATCACTTAGTTGTGTGAACCTTGAATGTAGTGAAGAATCCACTTTGTTTCTTTCCAGTGTAACTCATGTGGATCCTACATAAATTGGGAGACCAAACCAATTACATAAGATATGTCAAGTCTAGTGTGTGAGAGATAGATAAGACTACCCACAAGTTGTCGATACGGTGTTACATCAATAAGTGGTGTAGGACAATCAACCTCAAGCTTCACACCAGACAAGAAGGGAGCAGGAAATGGATTACAATTAACCATGTTAAACATCACAAGAAAATCAAGAGAATATTTGGATTGTGATAAATTTATCCTAGAATCTAAATGAATGATTTCAATTCTGAGAAAGTAGTGCAGTGATCCCATGTCTGTCATTGAAAATCTATCTGATAGTGTAGTTTTCACTACTAAGATAGATGATTGTGATCTCCATGTAATCAATAATTCATCCACATAGAGAAATATGAGCAATAGAGAATCATCCTACCATAAGATGTAGACATTCATATCTAAGTGGCATCTAGTAAACCTAAATGTGAGGAGAAAGGAGTCCATCTTAGCATGCCATGCCCAAGGGGCCTATTTAAATTCATAGATACACTTCTTGAGTCTATAGACCAAGAAGGTATCTTTCAAAAATCCTTATGGTTACCCATATATATCTCTTCCTTGAGGTCACCATGTAGAAAATCACTTTTTAAGTCTATTTGGTGAACATCTCATTGATGTGCAGTTATGATGGCTAGAGTGAGTCTTATAGACGTCATCTTGGCTACAGGAGCAAATGTCTTAGTTTAGTCTATGCCAAGCACTTGAGAAAAGCCATTTTCAACTAGATGAGCTTTTTACTTATCAACTGACCCATCTACACCATACTTGGTCCAATAAACCCATTTACAATGGACCATTTTTTTCCTTTAGGAAGAGGGACCAAGTCCCATGCTTTGTTCCTAATTAGGGAACTATACTCTTCCTACATAGCAAAATTCCATTATGGAATGACAGATGCCTCATGAAAGGTTTGTGGATTTGAGGCAATGGCCAAGTAGGCATGTAATGCCCCCTCAAAGTGTGATCATGCCTACCTTGTATCTGATGTATTTCCGACCCATCCTCCAACACTTTAAAGTGTCTATCTAGCCCAAATAAGACCAAAATTATATGAGATTAGAGAATCAAGAGGTGAGTCCTCATCATCTATAGTGTGAGTGTGAGATGGAGGAGGAGAATCCTCATCACTACTTTCATCACTTAAACTTGAAGAAGAAGATTCATCCTCATCATCAGGAAGATCTTGAGGTCGATATACATCATTGTTAGAAGTGGAATCAATGTTCAGTGAGACTTTTGAAGAGTCTGAAGTGCCATGATTGTGTTCAAGTGGACTCTCACAAAATTTGACACTCCTTTCAATGAAAAACTCATGATTTCTAGGATGGAGAAGCCTATATCCCTTAACACCCTCTGCATACCCCACAAAGATGCAAGACTGACTCTAAGGTTCCATTGCCTTGAGTTTCTTCTTAGGAACATGGGCCATTACTGGTGATCCAAACACTCAAAAGTGATCTACTGTAGGCTTATGACCATCCTAATCTTCAAAAGGAGTGATTCCCTCCAAGGCTTTGTGTGGAACTTGGTTATGAATGTAACATGCACATTTCTTTTATTTGACCCAATACTAAAGAGCAAGAGATTTTGATTGAATCATGTAGTTTACCATTTCTTTCAAATTATGGTTCTTGTGTTCAGCCACACCATTCTACTAAGGACTGTATGGAATTATGTGTTGCATTTTAATCCCCTCTGATGTGAAAAATTGCTCAAACCTATTGTTGACATACTCTCCACCATTGTCAGTCCTTAAGATTTTGATGGAACATTCTAACTGCTTCTACACAAGTGCCTTGAAGTCCTTAAAGTGATCAAAGACCTCAAACTTATTTTTGAGAAAAAACATCCAAATGTACCTCAAAAATTCATTGATTAATGTGAGCATGTATCTTGTCCTATTGAATGAAGGTTTTGGAAATGGACCTATTAAGTCACTGTGTACTATTTCTATCTTATGTTTGGCTCTTCTTGTTTTGCCCTTGTCATATCTCTCTTTTGGATTCTTGCCAAGAATGTATCCATTGCACAAGCCATCCAAGAATTTGACTTTAGGAAATCCTAAAACCATTCCTAATAATTGAGTTGCTCCAAGTAATGGTAGTTTAAATAGACAAACCATTCATGCCATAGTTTCCTCACTCCATCTATATGAGTAAGTAGTGTAGCTAAGAGCTAATCTAGGGAAAATTGTGAGAAGGTATGCAATCTAGACTAATGATTTGCCTTCCCATAAGCTAATAAAGTGTCACTATGTAGCTTTGTGATGACCATTAAATCAGGTGTGAACTCAACTCACTTCCCTACACCTATGTGAGTGATTTGATAGACTCATAGAATATTGGTTGATACTGAAGGAACACACAAAACATCATTGAAGGTCCCATCATACTTCTATTGATCCTTTACCACTGACTTCTACCGAAGTGTCATCACCCATGAGAATTGAAGGCATAGAACATGACTCTATTTCTAAAAATAAATCCTCTGAGGAGGCCATGTGATAGGAAGTGCCTAAGTCAATAACCCAAGTTGAAGGTTGGGAAGCTACTGAAATAAGTGCCTTGCCCCTTTTTTACCCTTTTTCCTATCGTTTTCCTTTACAAAATATTGTGCTGATATGTTATGAGATGAGAATTTAGGAACACTAATGTTGTTCTTCTCAAGCATCTTAGTCAAGGTGTCAATCTTCTTTTTCATGAACTGAGATTCATCATACCTAAGTTTCTTACAAAAGTTACATTTAAGTTTCTCCTTCTTAGGTTTACTACTTGAGGAGGACTCATTTGACAATGCCTTAGGCTTGACATCTAATTTTTTATTCTTCTTATGATCATGATCTAGTTTAGACTATTTCTTCTCCTATTTGCCACTGCTTGAAGGCTTCTTCTTGTCTTGATTGACAATCAAGGCATGTGATTTTGAAGACTTCAATGCACCCATTTGAACCAACTTATCTTTCTCTCAAGTTATATTGGCAACAAACTCATCAAATGATAGCATTTTTCAAGTGTATCTAAGTGCAAGTTTGGTAGCATGGAATGTAGAGATGAAAATTGAATAGTCATGACCCAATTTTGTAAGCATGGATAGAATCAACTGGTTATATATTTTCTCAATGCCACATTACTTCAACTATAGTCTTAGTGATTTAAAATTTGTAAAGAAGTATTGTAGGGTGTCATATTCACCTAGGCTCAATGTGATGAGCTCATTCTCTAGCTCATGACTGCTCATGATGTCTTGCATTCCAAAAAGCTTGTCTAAGATTATCCAGACTTCATTCAGAGTTTTTATAGATTCAACATGAAACAAGAGGTCAGAAAACATTGACAGGCTTAGAAACCCATAGGCCTCATCACATATATTGTACCACTTAGCCTTTTTTACATCTGTAGATGGCTCAGTTTCCTCACCCATAATAATCTAATAGATTCCTTTACCTCTCAAAGTGAGCTATATTTTAGACTTCCATTCTAGATAGTTAAACAGTGTGATTGGTTCAATGTTTAAATCCATTAGTGTAAATTAGAATGAGACAAATTTCAAAACTGAAATGAAAGTAAGAAATATAAATCACACAATACAAGTACCCCTGAACTATCAAGAATACCCCCCTAAATTTATAATGCACACATGCTCAGTCTTAGACATCAAGCATAGCCAAGAATTTGTCTATGAGTGATTAGTGTGAGAAAGTATGAG
>JARHVA010000224.1:5520000-5555000 GCA_037957365.1 Torreya grandis | reverse complement strand
TCTTTAAGGATACCAAATTGGACCTCATAAAATTAAACATCTAGGGCATTAGATATTGGTTTCATATCTTCTTCATGATAGAATAATTCCAACCTATTTCATAGGAGTAATAGAGGAATACCACAAAAAAAAGGTAACACTATGACCTGGTTGCAGTCTAGATGGTTGGCCTTCATCATGCTATGGCAAAACTAGAGGTATTACATTGTATTGACATACTGGCCCCCATATTTGTTGATTATAGAATAGATAATGAATGGATCATTAGGGAGGGGAACTCAAAAATGATAGCCTACATGTCCCTTGTTTCTTTTGAGAAGTACAATAAGATCCATCTCCCTTATGTATACCTTTCCAAAATCAAAGAGTGGACCAATAACCATAATCTAGACTCTATCTATAGACTCTGGCTCGACCAAGGACCTCATATATTTAGAAACCATGAAGAAAAAATTCCCATCACCAATTTAGAGAGGTAATTAGGGTAATAATTACCCTATTAAATCAAGCCTTTAGTGTACCTTCAACTACTTATGTGAACAAGATTTGGGTCCCATATGTGTACTACATGGTGGAGGAGAAACTTACCCCTCCAATTGGAGACTTAATCAGTGTTTTCCTAGCCAAACAATTTGATGCCATCAAAATAAAGACCTCAAAGCAATTTTTTATGATGTCATACCTACTTGATTCCCTTCTTGACTCAATCAACTTCCCTGGGATTAGGAATTGGTTCCCAGAGGGCAAGACAACCATTTCACATTACTATTCCAAACTACACATCTTCAAGTATAGGAATCACATGTAATTTATGTGTGACTATGTTTATCCAGCTATAGTGGAGGCTATCATAGGTGTTCCCATGCTTAGACTCTGCCCCCTCATCAAGAAATATGTTGAAATGATAGGGGATATATGGTAATACCCTGATTAAACAGTCATTAAGATAGAAGAAATCATGTCCCAACCTTATAGGCTACTAGTATATGTCCCAAATAAGCTTGTTGAATAATAAATTACCTCACAACTCATCCATGGTGTTTATAAGACCTGCAAGGAGAAGAGGAAGGGTCTACTCCACCACTTCCCCTTGAATATTTGGAAAACCATAATTTTATATTAGAAACAAGTGGAAATCATGTCCACACATAAGGATTCATTTGGCTTCTAGTTAGATTAACTCTATATATGGGATCCAAAGAACATAGTAGGTGAACATCTAAGGGATAAGAAGCTTTCAAAGCTAGAATATGTACATCAACTCAGCATCCATGACACCATATATATTAAGTCTAATAACTATGAATAAGTATTGGTAGGGTCTAAGGCCACAACATTAAGCTTGAGTATGGGTTAATCAAGGATAACAATCCATTTAGGTAAACATGGAAAATGCATCTTTTACAATATCACTTACTACTTGGGCCATCTGGAACAACCCATGAGTAGCCTCAGGCAGAGCAACCACAATCACAACCCCAAAAATAGGTTGAGCAAGGTCAAGATGAACAAGGCAAGGGCAAGGAGAAAGTGGGAGAGGTGAAATTGGAAAAGAGACCTGGGGAAGGGCACCTACCTTCAACACTTCCCCAAAGGCCACCTTCTCCAATATAATATTTGGATATGACTACCTTGGAACTAGAAGAAACACTTGAAGATGTCTTTAAGGAACTTACAAAATCCTATAACTCTAATAAGGAAGTGGATCCCAAAGAAGATAGAAGAAAAGAGATTATCCCAATAGTATCCCATGAGAAGAGGAAGGTAGAGCTAGCACTAATCCCTATGTGACCAAAGAAGAGACCAAGATTGAACTTCACTCATCCCACTAGTGAAGTCAATATATATAGTGATGAGTTCCTAATTCAAGACTAGTCATTCTTGACTAGTTCATCTATGGAAAGTTACAAAAGATCCCCTCTATTTCTCATGCTTAGGCCATGATGAGGGTTATTGATGTTGAAATACAAGATGATATGAAGCCTAGGATTATAGTGAAGGATCAAGAAGAAAGGAGAATTATGGTTGTTGAAGGATGAGAAGGCAAGAAGATAGATGTTCTGCGAGCATCTAATAGCTCAGGTGTGGAGGTCCCATAACCTTCCAAATTCAATTAGCCAATTACCACTATCCATTTCAACCCTAAAATAGCTAGGTTGGAAATAATAACAACCAGGATAGTTATGGTTGGGATAAAAGAATTCACCTTTCAAAAGGTGGAACCATTTTTAAGATTAACCCTTGTAGGAGGATATCAACTGGGTGAGGCTACCATTCATGAGGAAGATGTGGAAAGTCTAATTGAGGTCCAGTTAGCACAAGTTGAAGCTAGAGTCCAAGATTTGAAGCAAAGGATCAAAAATTTACAAAAGGACAAAGAAAACTTTCAAACATAGGCAATTTTATCAGTGTTAGATGCAATGACCAAAATGCTTAATCAGTCATTTTATGACATGTTTGAGGCAATTAAGTCAATGAAACTAAGGAAAAGTGCATTAGAAGGGTAGTGTGTACTAGGAAAGAGTTTATTCACCCAGTGATAGGTCTTAGAAGAAAAAATATCCCAATTCCTCAACATTCAAGAGAAAAAATAGATCTCAAACTTCAAGACCATCAGTTTGGGACATTTGAGTACAATTATAGGGATTGTGATAGAAAAGGTTCAAAGCTTAAGTACATGGCAAAATGGTGTGGAAAGAGTCCTAAAAGAGGATAAGGAACTAATTGAAAGAATTGAACAACTTATTGGGACCATGCTTATAGAGACTGTGTAACCCAATTCCCTTTGGATCATAAGTGATGAGGAATTCAAACATAGGGCTACTTTGGTAACCCAAGAAATCAAAGGAAAAAGTGAAGCCAAATCTGGGGCTGATAACAACAAAATCTTGGACATGGTATTCAATGCAGGGTAAAGTATAAATGAATTTAGGAGCATTAAAGAGGCCATAAATATGAATGACAGTGAATTTGATGACTTGGTGATCAAAAAGAGGATCAAATCCTGAAGCCTATTGTGGATATGGAGCTAATTGACGAGTAACATGCAAAAGCCATTAGAATCTTAAAACAACAAAAATCAGATGCCCCACTAGCTAGTTAGACAATATTATATTTTTTAGAATTTTGTAACATCTTGAAATAGGATATTCTATTGTAAATTCATATTCTAGTTTATTAGCATATTTTCCTCTAGGTCAGTATGAATGTGAAAAGGACATGTATTTTATAACTTGTAAGGATAGTTGTCTTTATCTTTATACACCTGTATTTTGTAACTAACTGATATACTACCTAATCTTCCTATAAAGGCATGTATTACCATTTGGAAAAGGAAGAGATTTCTAAGCAACTTTGTACAATTTGAAGCAATCAATATAATCAAGGGAATTCTATAAATATTGTCTATGTTTAATGCGTTAATTATCATTTTAGCTTTTCTCTCAATTACTAGTTAAGGTTTTGAATTTGAATGGTGTCTTGGAATTATGAGTTGTATCCTTCTAATCATAGGGTTTCTAATTTTTTCAACATGCTAGATTAGCTAAAAGACCTTTGGTTCTCCTTCATTTTCATTTTACTTTGTCTTTAGATGTGCATGTGCTATTTGATAATAGTAGTAAATCTTTAAAGAAGAACTAGTTCTTACTTATGATTCTTCACACTATCCTTTGAAATTGGCCTGGTATATAGTAGAATTTGAGCTTAGGATATTTTACAATATATATTGGTTTGAATGCATACTCAGTTGAAATTGATGCTTTGTCATAATGTTTAAGGCTAAAATTGGTAATCACTCTTTTCTTTTCTACCTTACCCTTCCCTTTGCTCCATTTTACCCCAAGATTACTTTAATTTTAGATTCATTATAAATATCCATTTAGATTATTATATAGATTAAATATGGAGTATAATTCACTAAACACTAGCATAGATTCTTAGCAATTCATGAAGAACAGACCAAGGTGGGTCCCAACCACCAAATTATATAGATATTATGGAATAATTTATCTTGCTCTACTGCTATTTCACATAGGCAACTAGATTTCCAAAACCTAAAACTCATGCCTTTAATTCTAAAATTCTTAAATGAGAAGTGTTTTTTAAACACTAAGAGTACATGTGGTTCGTTTAGAAGCATCAACAAGAAAAGCTCCACTAGCACTAGAAGGAGGGCCTGAATTCTTTGAATCTATGATGATCTTAGTCTATTTTATCTAAAGATCAGTATATCTTTGTGTTTTTGAGTGAATTATTTACTTAAGAGTATAAATATCATTGATCTTTATTGTTTTGAATTCATCTTTGTGCTTCCTTTGAAATCCTTTGGGCATTGACGCTTGTTTCTAGTAAATATAGCTTTAACTTTGAAAATCCATAGTATCTGAGGTTAAGACAACTCATTTTGATAAAATTTGGGCATATATTTCATAGATATAAGTTTTTTTAGGATTATACTCATAAATATAGACCATATTTACATATATGAATGCATCTTTGAGCTAATTCAATCAAAAATCAACGTCCTTTGCAGTTATTCATACAACCTTTACAAAATAAGCTCAATGTGCAGGTCTAACTCTTGTTCTTTATAAAATTTAACTTAGTACATCATATTTTAGGTAGGATCTTCAAATTTCAAGATAGAATTTCCCGGGATTAAAACAAGATCACACTCAGAGACCAGGGAACCTTTGCTTGAACTAGATGTCCATAGAAAAGATAGACATGACAAAGGAAGATGCAGAAGATCCAAGTCCCTTCCAACTTCACCCCTTCAAGGTACCTACACTTTCAATCTTCATACAAGTATGTCCTAGTTGGGAGAGTCTTCCATTAAGTATTAGGTGTGGTACATGACTTTCCCAAAATCTTGAGAAGTATTTGCCTATATTTAGTCCAATGGGTATAGTAACTTTTGAGGAACATATAAAGTATTTTAAATATGCCTTAATATTATTGAATGTTGTGCATGAGGATATATCTTATAGGTTATTCCCTTTTACATTTAAATATAATTCTTATGAGTGGTATTTGAACTTGCCTAATAATTACATCACAAGCTGGGATGATTTCAATAATGCATTCATTGATCAATTTGATAAGATTGTGAGTCCTTGTGTTATCTACCATCAGTTCACTATTATTAGAAGAGATACAAGTGAGCCTATTAAGTCTTTCAATGCTATATTTTATAAAATGTTTAGTAGGACCATATACCCTTATAATCTTGATGATGTCTTAGCTTTAGAGATTTACAAAGATGAAATAGATCCCGCGACCTTTATGTTTTTGAAAAGATCCATGCCATCCACAACTTTGTTAGATAGAGCCTATGTTAAATTAGTAACCATCAATGATCAGATGCATCCCCAAGGACAAATGGCATATTCTATGCCAAACATCAACCCCAAAATGCCTGTGATGAACTTATTCCTAAATAATGACTAGAATATCCTAGCATTAAACCAACTCCTAAACTTGACTCAATTTCTAGATTCATGAAACTCCCAATAAGAATTTGGGACTCCTAAATCATCTTAATAATAGCTTCAATAAAGGTGATCAAAGATCTATGATACCCTCTGCTAACAATAACTAGGTACATAATTCTGAAGCTCCTAAAAATGGTCTAAAAGTTGAGCACTAATTTTCTTTATTTGTAAAAATAAGTTGGAAATACTATTAAAATTTTAGGTAGGAACTTCTTATTTCAAAGGTATAACAAGACAACTAATAGGTTTCAGAATGATAGTTTTCATAATAATAGGAATAATGAGCCATCTTCTAAAAAGAAGACTATGGACATTAACCCCATTGATATTGCATTGCCTAACTATTGTAGGGTACATTACACAACCAAGCATTGGGAAATTAATTGTATAGAATTTTTTAATGCCTTTGAAGCTTTTAAATAGGAATTGGATACATTTGAAGTGGTCTCTAATAAATAAAATGGTGGAGGTTCCTCCAGATCTAAGTCATCTAATCAAGCCTTCATGGTGGACACCTTTGATTTCCCCTTTCAAGAGGAAAATAACCCTGATGAGATCCCTGAGGAAATCCAAGCCTTTAAATAGTTCTTGAAGAAGACCTATCCCTTGAGGAATAGGGAACAAAGGTAACCTTTAACTACTTCAAAACCTCCAAATAATTTTAGAAATCCTTTGACACTTATTGAAGAAATAATCTTGAGCCACCCAAAGGGAGTACTTCTAAACCCAGCATTGAAATTCCTAGTAATTCTAAGACTAGTTATAACATAGTTGATGACATGAAAAGGATAAAGGCTAATATTAATTTGCATGAACTTACATAGATTATAGAGTAAAGGGACCTTATATTGTAATCATTGTCAAAAAAATCCAATAATCTACCACAAACTGATCATGCCAGTGTGACTGTGCATAAGGTCAAGGCTAAATCTCCTCCTTTCTTACTCGTTGTTAGGATGTTTGGTAAGAACTTACATAATTTCTTATTAGATTTAGGAGAATCAACCAATATCATGCCTACAGGTATATGAAAACAACTATGCCTAACCCTTATTAAGTCTAATAGAGTGGTAAATCAGTTGGACAAATCTAGATTTCAGGTAATTGGAGAAATTTTAAATGTTCACATGCAACTAGGTTCTAAGCCTAGGGTGCAACAATTCATTGATATTCAAGTTTTTGATATACCTAATTTTTATGGAATCTTATTGAGTAGGGAATGGACCAAGGATCTAAATGGTTACATGTCCATAGATTTCCCACATCTATGTCTACCTTAGAAGGGAGTCCTCAATCAAATCAGGGTTGAGAGAGAACCAAGAATGAAACATATGATAATTGAGTACAATGTTATAAACAAGAGGGTCAACATAATAAAATTAGACTTAGGATTTTTAACCTTAGAAGTTGATAAGGTATGTAACCCCAAGAGTACTCATGTTGTTTTTGGACTATGGAAATTGTATTTTGATGGTGTTAGGTGTAATGCTGGGTCAAGTGTTGGTATTGTTTTAACTGACCCCACTAATAAAAAGTACCATGCTTATTATAGACTCTAATTCCCTTTTACTAATATTTTTACTGAGTATGAATCCCTTATCCTAGGCTTACAATTTACTATAAAAAATAAGGTCAAAGAACTACTAGTTTATGGGGATTCAGAATTAGTGGTCAACCAAGTAAGAAGAAAATACCAATGTAAGCTTTCATACCTAAAAAGTTATAAGTTTAGGTTTTGGAATCTAATTAAATACTTTGATGCATTTGGCATCATTTCTATCCTAAGGGGATAAAATCAAGCTACTAATGAGTTGGCATCTACTGTAGTGAACCTCATGCCCAATAAAGCTTCCCCTAATTTCAGCATTAAGTTAATCCCTTGTCCTTCAGTGCTTGATAATGTTAACCATTTCCAAGTATTCAATGATGATCAACAAATATTAGATTTTATGACCAATTCTGGGGCATTTGATGCTCATATCATTGATGATATTGATGAAATTACATCTAAGGGGGACAAATTTAATGGTAAAGTCATTCATCTAAATGAAAATAAGATCCCCAAGGGGATGATTGCTTTAGAGAGATTGTTTGATCAAGACATATTGGCTGAGGTTTCCAAGGTTCCTAAGGTAAGTGGGAAAGATCGTAATGAGGTTGATCTTGGCCTTGATGATCAACCTTAGCTGGTAAGTGTTATAAAATCCTGCACAAACATTGAGAATAACAAAGTTAAGGAAATATTTGGCTAGTACAGAGATGTCATAACATGCTCCTATGATGACTTAAAGATATTTGATCCAAGGGTCATCACACATACTATACCTCTTAAAGATAGTTACAAGCCATTCAGGTAGAAACAAAGGCCTGTAAACCTTATCTTAGAACTGATTATATTTAAAGAGGTTAGGCAAATTTTAGATGCTAGGATAGTCTTCCCTATCAAATACTCTACCTAGGTGGAAAATTTGGTGCCCATTAGGAAGAAGAATGGTGAGATTAGAATTTGTATTGACTTCAGGAACTTGAAAAAATCATCAAAAAAGGATAACTACCCCCTTCCTTCCCTAGACCAAGTGATTCAAGGTATTTCAAGTTTAGCTATGATGTCTTTTCTTGATGTCTTTTCATGTTACAACCAAGTGTTGGTTAATAAAGAGGATAGGATGAAGACAAATTTCACCATGAAGTGGGGGACCTTTGCTTCCAAGAGAATGCCATTTGGACTTATCAATGTGGGAGCCATCTTCTAAAGAGCTATGGACCATGCCTTCTAAGGCTTCATAGGTAAATGCATCATTATTTGTATGGATGATCTAATAGTTTTTTTAAAAACAAGGAAGATCACTTCATGCATTTATAATAAGTTTTTGAAAGATGCATAAGGTATGGCATTTCCTTAAACCCTAAGAAGAGTATCTTTTGTTTTATTGAAGGAAAATTATTGGGTCATGTTATAACCAAATATGGGATCTCTATAGATCTTGAAAGAGTGGAGGCCATATCTAGAATAAAAACTTCAAATAGTAAAAAAGAGCTAAAGTCATTCTTTGGTAAAATAATTTTTGTAAGAAAGTTTATTTCTAGTTTTGCATAAATTGTCAAACCACTTAATGAAATGCTAAAGGATGCCAAAGTCATATGGAATGAACATTCCAAAAATTCATTCAATGATATCAAGAAGGCCATCAGTCAAGCTCTAGTCTTTATAAGTCCTGATTTATCAAGGGACTTATACCTCTATTCCTTTGCATCTAACCACACTATGGTTACAGTGTTAACTCAAAAAATTGAAGGGTGTGACCACCCAATTGCTTTTATGAGCACTAATTTTTAAAATGTTGAGTTGAATTATTCTTTGAATGACAAATAGGCATATGAATTAGTTAAGGAAATTAATAAATTCAAGGATTACATCCTTAGAAATAAGGTACATGCCATCTTACCTGACCTTGCCACCAAACTTATGTTAAGTTAGAATGAGATTGGAGACTAAAGAGGTAAGTGGATGTTATTTTTGTCAGAATATGACTTGGAAATGAAAATAACAAAATTGGTAAGGTGTCAAGGTTTGATCTAAATGATTGCTAATACTAACCCTAGGCTAAGTATTATGCAATTGGATCAACAAAACTTTTGAGCTAATTATTGGTATGATTCAATCATACATTTACTAATTATTGATACTTGTAGGCCTCTCTAGGGAGCAAAAGAGGGCCTTAAGTTTGAAGGCAACTCACTACTTGATCAATAATGGGGTCTTGTATAGGAGAAATTTTGAAGGAATTTATTTGAGATGTGTCTCACAATAAGAAGCCACCCAAATCATGAGCACCTTTCATGAAAAACTAGGTAGTGGACATCCATCTGGGAGAACCATAGCCCATAAAATTTTTGGAGCTAGTTATTATTATCCAACCATATTTAAGGATGATCAAAAACATGTGAGGGAATTTCACTCATGTCAGATCATTAACACCAAGGAGCCAAAGGTAGAAATGCCTCTACAACCAATCATGATTGACAAATCCTTTGCTCAATGGGGGTTAGACTTTATTGGTGTAATCAACCCCAACTCATTTGAAGGTCACAATATGTATTTACTTCCATAGACTATTTTATAAGGTGGATTTAAGCTACAACCACTAAACAATGTAAGATGAAAGAAGTGATCAACTTCTTAGAAGAAAACATTTGTACTGGGTTTGGAACTCTAGCATCTCTAATGTATGGCAATGGGTCTGCATTCATATCTATAGAGATGACTAAATGGGATTATGATAATGGCATCAATCTCAAGTTTGCATCCAACCATTATCCCCAAGGGAATGGAGTCTTTGATTCAAAAAATAAAAACCTAATGAAGGCAATCAATAAATTTTCTAAAGATAAACCAAGGACCTGGCATAAGCTCCTTAAGTTTGCACTATGGGCTAATAGGATAAGAGTCAAGAAAGATCTAAAAACCTCACCATTTATATTGGTGTATGGATAGGATCCTATCTTTCATATCACTCTCAAACTTCCCACCTATAAATTTATGTAAGAATACATGGAGGAGAGCCAATATCTAGCCAACTCTAGATTTCTAGATATAATTCAGATGAAAGATGCAAGAGAAAAGGCATTTCCTAATTTTAGTAGGAATCAAACCATATTAAAGAGATGGTTTGATAAAAGGTTCAAGATCAAGGTGATCAGACAGGGAGACCTGGTTCTCCTTTGGGACAAGGCATCTAAGCCTAAGGGTAAGCATGGCAAATTCACACCCTTATGGATTGGCCCATGCTAGATTGTATAAACATTCAAGAATAACACCTTTAAGCTCAAAGATCTATAGGGAACAGAGTTTACATTACCCACCAATGGGCAGTATCTCAAACACTACTTCTCTTTTGCTCCTCCTGGGGTCTTTATTGAGTAAACTATAAGATGATTAGATTAGTGTAGGTAGACTAGTTAGTTTATTTTCATCTTCTTTCCTTCTTGTCCCTTATTTGTTCATAGGCATGTACATATTTATTTGTTTTCCTTTATTATCTTTCTTTCCTACTTTTTGATGTGTGTTTCTTTCTTATTGCTTTTTTCCTTGATTCCAATAAGTCCCTAGGGACAATCTTGAGTTCATAATTTATGAAATTTTCTTGAAAACATTCCCCCAATTCAAAAATGTAGGTATGAACCCCATGCATAGGACAACCATGGTTATAAAACATAAAGCATAATGTTATAGCATGGAGAAACTGGTAAAGACTAATGAAAAGGCCAATCATTTCATGGGACCCTAACCATTGCCTTGACCTCAAACTAATTTTAAGAAGACTTGCATTTATGGGGTGAAAATTCAAATTATCAAGGTATACCCAAAACTAGCACTTAATCAACATCATAGCCTAGGATAAGAGTTGCAACCATAGGTGATTTTCCAAAGATCAAATACTTGACCAAATCCTAAAACCTAGCTATCTTGGTTCCCAACCTTGCTAAAAACATAAAGAACTAAGAAAATATAAAAATAAGGATATAATGCAAAATCAAAAGCTTTCAATCACAGGTGATTCTAGTAATCTCCATCATGGATATGGATGCTTGGTTGGCAGTGGAGCAAGGTCATGAGTGGAGCCAAAGTCATATCTTTCAAGTTTATGGACTCCTAAATGGCATCAAAGCAATGCCCAAGCCTTACCTAAGTTAAAAACATGGTTCCAAATAAAAATCTTAGCATACTATAAGTCAGTTTAAGTGATAAAGGACATGAAACCTAGAATTTGCTTCTTGAACTCCATGGCAAATAGTAAGTCAAATCAAAGCACACACATAATTTATATGTCACAGTATTTGACCTTAAAACCATAAGCGTAAGATTTGTTTCAACTATGATATAGTTTGGATGATGACATTGATCAAATGAAGTAGATAACCTAATATTTGTCTGATCAGAGTCCCTAGGTTCTAACATATTTTATGTTTCCCCCATTAGTCACCATTTTTTGGGACCAACATACGGACATTTTTTTTGAATTGGGACCCTTGAGAAATCCTAAGAATAAAACATGGAAATTTTAGCATGTCAAGGTCTTTTATAAAATTTAAAGGTCATCCACTTTGTTAAAAGGCATGCTTATGTGGTTTTGTTTTTCTTTAATCTAGACTAATAGTGCTAATGAGATTCATTTGGATTTTAGTTACAGGTTCCATGGTGTGTGTTCCCTAGAATTATATATTCCAAAACCCTAGAAAACCCTCAATTCAAATTTAAATAAATGCAAGAACCAAATTGGTGGGAACCATTTTAAAATTCATTTATGGACTTGAGTACAAAATGCATATTCTAGGCTTAGTCATGTTTTTAACACAACTTAACTAAGAAACTTGGTCCCCTTTATTATTTCCCTTCTTTTCTAGAGTTCCTTATAGCCTAACTAATAACATCTTGTAGGGTCCTTTTAATATTTCCCAACTTTTAAATCCTAAGGTTTTAATACTAAGGATTTGACATATTCATTAATACAATCATCACCTTGGTCTTAACAACTTAAGCCTAAGACCTTTATGTCTCCTTGATCCTAACTTAACTTCTTTGCATCTTTTAAGATCCTATATTTGTTTCTTTATCATGAAATTTGATCTAATGGAGTGAGGATAGCCCAAACTTTGACTTAAATAACATACATCTATGGTGATGTGATGGTTTGTGCTTACTCTCTAAGATCCAATCAGATGGAATGAAGCATAATTGAAAATCAAAAAGGATATAAGAGGCCCAAAATATGGACACATGATGCCATTGCATTTGAGGATTAAAAAGCAAAAGGATCCCACTTGACATGATAGCTAATCAAAAGCAAGATCCCAAATCAATATCCCACGATTGTCACTTCATCATGGATTTGATCCAATAGAGTGAATTAACATCGAGACCCGCGAAAGCCCTATAGAAATGCCAAGTGGCATCCTCATATTTGGTCATAAATATTTTAATGAATTTAAAATTTGTTTTCACATGATCGTCATTCAAATGTCCAAAAAGATGAATTTGATGCCTACATGATCACCAACTTTAAGCCCATTAAAATAAAAATTTCACTAGCTTAAACTTGACATCCATGTGATCATCAATTAATGCCTGCAAGGGTTTATTTGATGTTTGTGAGACCATCAATTTTAATTTCATGAAATATCTTACTCAGGGTCAAATGTCATTCCAAAATCTTATTTGAATAACTCAAAAATGGCTTTACAATCTAAAGGAAATGCTAAAAAATGGGAGTTTTCAACCTACAAAATATGGAAATGGTATTATGATCTAAATACTTAGTCTAAATTTATATATAAGGGTCATCATGGCATTTTGTTTAAAAAATCATGAACTTTAAATTATGAGCTTATGCTAAGTCTTATTTTAAAAGGGATGTCCTTGTCACATGGAGTATAAGATAACCAAAGGTTTTCATATGTAATGGCCTAGACTATTTAAACCCTCTCCCTTTTTTTTATAAATTAGGAAACTTAGGAATAAATTCCTTAGCCTAAGGTTTATTTCATGCTTAATAAACATGAAACAAACCTTAGCCCAAGGAACTTAAGCCTAAATCATGACTTTAATAATGTACTGACTTAACATTCAAGATTTTTTGTAGATCAATAGTTCATGCTCCATCATTGGATTTGATCCAATAATACAATCCCCCTAAAGATTTTTTTAATAGGACCTCGAGAGCCCACAAGTTTGACGTGTGAAACAAGATCATTCATGGCATAGCTGACGAGGAAATCAATGGATTGTACTTCATAATTAAGATTTAATCTGACAGTGTGAAGGTGCCATGAGTTTTCAAAGGATCATGAGATTTCCATGTGGCCTGATACTCATTTGATGAGTGATTAACCAAATATATGAAGCATAAATAAGATACATGAACACACCAAGTATCAAAACTACAAGGCTTAAGACCAAAGAACTAATTAACAGGCAAAAACTTGGATTATAATCAATGGTTATCACTTTATCATGGAATTTAATCCAATAGAGCAAAGTAAAATAGACCTTTTTTAAAGGCCAATAACTAGTGTTCAAAAGGCATTCATGTAAAATGTCACAAAATGTCTAGACCAATGCCACATAGGTGCCATGCAAGAAAAAAGGACAAAATTTAAGATCTTGTGGGATCAAAAACATAAAGGTATAAAGGCAAAGGTCCAAATAAAATCTAAGGCATGTATAAGCCAAAGAATATATATATATATATATATATATATATATATATATATATATATTCCACCATTAAAGGTACAAAACCCTAAACCCTACATAAAAGTAACTTGAATAGACTCAATTTGTTATAATTTGATTAAAGAACTCAATTATGTTTTTTTAAGCTCAAGAGAGCTTTCACACAGATCATCTTTAATCTGGAGTGAACAATTAGAAAAGATAGAGACCATGGTAGCTAGAAAAAAACAATTAAAGGAAGAGATCGATCTCTATTTGATAACAAATAACGAGGACCAGATCTTCAAGGATACCAAATTGGACCTCATAGCATTGAACATCTAGGTCATTAGGAATTGGTCCAATCTCTTCTTCATGAAAGAAGAATCATAACCCATTTCACAAGAGGAACAGAGGAATGCCACCATGATTAGGTGACATTATGACCTGGTTGCAGTCCAAATGGTTGGCTTTCATCGTGTTATGGCAAAACTAGAGGTATTACATTGTGTTAATGTTCTTTCCCCCATATTTATTGATTATAAAATAGATAATGAATGGATCATTAGGGAGGGGAAATCAAAATTAGTAACCTACATTTCCCTTTTTTCTTTTGAGAAGTAATACAAGTTCCCTCTTCCTCATGTGGACCTTTCCAAAATCAAATAATGGACCAATAACCATGATCTGAACTCTATCCTTAGACCCTGGCTTCACCAAGGACCTCATATCACTAGAAACCTTGAAGGCAAAATCCTTATCATATAATTTAGAGAGGGCATTAGGGTAATAATGACCATGTTGAACTGAGCCTTTGGTGCCCCTTCAACTACTTATGTGAATGAGATCTAGGTCCCATATGTGCACTACATGGTAGAGGAGAAACTTACCCCTCTAATTGGAGACTTAATCAATGATTTCCTAGCCAAACAATTCAACAACATCAAAATAAAGACCTCAAAGAAATTATTTATGATGTCATACCTACTTGATTCCCTTCTTTCCTCAATCACATTCTCTAGGTTTAGGAATTAGTCCCTAAAGGGAAAGATAACCATTTCACATTACTATTCCAAACTGTACATCTTTAAGTATAGTAATCACATACATTTTATTTTTGACTATGTTTATCCAGCTATAGTGGAGGCTATCACAAGTGTTTCCATGCCTAGACTCCAACCCCTCATCAAGAAGTATGTTGAAATGATAGGGGACATATGGTATTACCCTGAATGTATAGTCATCAAGATAGAAGGAGTCATGTCCCAACCTTATAAGCTACCAGTATATGTTCCAAATAAACTTGTTAAATAGGAAATTACCTCATAGCTCATCCATGGTGTTGATAGGACCTAGAAGGAGAAGATGAAGGGTCTACTCCACCCTTTCCCCTTGAATATTGGGAAAACCATAATAAAATATTATAAATAGGTGAAAATGATGTCCATACATAAGGATTCATTTGGCTTCCATTTGGATGAACTCTAGATGTGGGATCTAAAGAACATATTATGTGAGCATCTAAGGGATAAGAAGCTTCCAAATCCAAAATATGTACATCAACTCGGTGTTCATGTCACCATATATATTAAGGCTAAGAACTATGAATAGGTATTGGCCAAGGTCTAAGGCCACAACATTAAGCTTGGACATAGCTTAATCAAGGATAACAAGCCATTTGGGGAAACATGTCAAATGCATCCTTTGCAATATTACTTACTACCTAGGCCATCTAAAATAACCCATGAATAACCTTAGGTAGATCAACCATAGCCATAGCCTCAAAAATAGGTTGAGAAAGTTCAAGATGAAAAAATAAGGGAAAGGAGAAAGTGGGAGAGGTGAAATTTGAAGAGAGACTTGGGGAAGGGCCCTACCTTCAACACTTCCCTAAAGGCCACCTTCTCCATTACAATATTTGGGCATGATTGCCTTGAAACTAGACACTTAAGGGTTCCCTCAAGGAACTTGTAGAAGCCTATGAATATGATAAGGAAGGGGACCCCAAATAATATATAGTAAAATAGCTTATCCCAATAACATCCCATGAGAAGAGGAAGGCAGAGCTAGCACTAATTCCTATGGGACCAAAGAAGAGACCAAGATTGACCTTCACTCATCCCACTAGTGAAGTCAATCTATTCAATTATGAGTTCCCAATTCATGGACCAGTCATTCTTGATTGGTTCATCTATGGAAAGTTTCAAAAAATCCCCTCTTTCTCATTCTCAGGCCATGATGATGGTTATTAATGTTGGAATATAAGACAACATGAAGCCTTGGATAAGGGCTATAGTGAAGGAGAAGGGGAATAAAGGAGAATTGTGGTTGTTGAAGAACCAGAAGGAAAGAAGATAGATGCTCTAGGAGCATTTAGTAGCTTAGGTGTGAAGGTCCTAAGACCTCCCAAATTCAAGGAGCTAGTTACTACCATCCATTTTAACCCTGAAATAGTTGGGTTAGAGAGAATAACAACTATGATAGCTATGGTTGGGATAGAAGAATTCACCTTTTATAAGGTGGAACCATTTGTAATATTACCCCTGTGGGAGGACAACAGCTAAGTGAGGCTACCATTCATGAGGAAGATGTGGAAAGTTTGATTGAGGCCTAGTTAGCACAAGCTAAAGCTGGAGTCTAGGGTTTGAAGCAGAGGATCCAAAATTTGTAAAAGGAGAAAGAAAACTTGCAAACATAGGCAATTATATCATTGCTAGATGTAATGACCAAAATGATTGATCAGCCATTTTATGACATGTTTGAGTAACTTATGTAAATGAAACTAAGGCAAAGTGCATTATAATGATAGTGTGTACTAGCCAAAAGTTTAGTCACCCATTGGTAGACCTCAGAAGATAAAATGGCCCAACTCCTCAACATTCAAGCAAAGAAACATATCCCAAACTTCAAGACCATCAGTTTGGGAAATTTAAGTACAATTCTAGGGATTGTGATTGAAAAGGTTCAAATCTTAAGTGCATGGCACAATGGTGTGGAAAGGGTCCTAAAAGAGGATAAGGAACCAATTTCAATAATTGAACAACTTTTTGGGACCATGGTTATAAATCCTACATAACCCAATGCTCTTGGGATCATAAGTGATGAGGAATTAAAGCATAGGGATACTTTGGTAACCCAAGAAATCAAAGTTAAAATCCAAGGCAAATCTAGGGTTGATAACAACAAAATCTTGGACATGTTTTTAATGTTGGAGAATGGATAAATGAAGCTAGGAGCATTAAAGAGGTAATGGATATGAATGACAAGGAATTTGATGACTTAGAAGATCAAGAGGAAGAGAATATATTGAACTTTTTATGGATGTGGAGCTAATTGATGAGCAACATGCAAAATCCATGAGCATCCTCCAACAATGACAATCAGAGACCCCACCGGCTAATTAGATAATATTATATTTTGTAGAATTTTGTAGCATTTTGAAATAGGATATTCTATTGTAAAGGCATATGCTATTTTTTTAGAATATTTGACTCTCATTTAGTATGAATGTGAAAATCACATGTATTTTAGAACAGGTAAGGACAGTTGTCCGTATCTTTGTACACCTTTGTTTTGTAACTGTTTGCTATACTACCTTATCTTCCTATAAAGGCACTTATTACCACTTGTAAAAGGGAGAGATTTTTGAGCAACTTTGTACAATTTTAAGTGATTAATATAATCAATGGAATTCTGCAAGGATTGTATATGTTTGATGTGTTAATTGTCATTTTTGCTTTTCTCTCAATTACTAGTTAAGGTTTTAAAATTTGAATGGTGTCTTGGAATTTTGAGTTGTATCCATGTAATCATAGGGTTTATAACTTGTTCAACATGCTAAATTACCTTAAATATCTTTGGTTCTCCTTCATTTTCATTTTACTCTATTTTTAGATGTGCATGTGTTATTTGATAATAGTAGTAAATATTTAAACAAGAATTGGTTCTTACTTGTGATTCTTCACACTATCCTTTAAAATTGGCTTGGTATATAGTGGAATTTGAGCTTAGGTTAATTTACATTATATATTGGTTTGAATGCATAATAAATTAAAATTGATACTTTGTCATAATTTTTAAGGCTAAAATTGGTAATTACTCTTTTATTTTCTACCTTACCCTTCTCTTTGCTCCTTTTTAGCCCAATATCACTATAATTTTAGCTTTATTATAAATATCCATTTAGATTAGTCTGTAGCTTAAATCTAGAGTGTAATTTACTAAGCATTAGCATATATTCTTTGTAATTCAAGAATAACGGACCAAGGTGGCTCCCAACTACCAAATTATATAAATATTGTGGAATATTTTATCTTGCTCTGCTACTATTTCACCACAGGCAACTAGATTGCTGAAACCTGCAACTCATGCCTTGAATTTTCAAATTCTAAAATGAGAAGTGTTCTTTAAACACTAAGAGCACATGTGGTTCATTTAGAAGCATCAATAAATACCTTATATTATCTCTCACTATCTTATAACATTATAAATTCAAGAGTCACATACACATCAAAAATCTTGAATAATAATCCCTAGAGTAGTCCATAGAGCCAAATATGAATACAAATAGGTTGAAGTTGCATGGTGCCAAATTTCAAATATCAAATACAAGACTATTGATGTGGCTTTGATACCACTTTTTGTGGCCTCCAATGACATAATGGATTCACAAATCCATAAACCTCATAATAAACATTCTCAAATCAAGAATTCATCTTAAAATAACCTCTCAAATTCTCATTAATCAATACAATTTCAAAAAAAGTCTCAACAAAGCATTACAAATCAAAGGCCATGCCACCAATGCATTTCATCAAACTCTATCTTTACTTGGCCAATTTTCCAAGGAGGCCCTAAATATTCTCTCTAATCTTATCTCTCTCCTAAATTTGCCTACCTACCATACTAAGCCAAAACTATAATCATATATAGAAAAATATGAGGGAAAAACAAAAAAGGAGCAAAGGGGGCCCAAAATGGATTCACTCATTCACATGGGGGGAATATTAAACAAATAAAAGTGCTCTCCCCATGAAATCCACACCACCTTCTCCACATGAGGTCATGATTTTTTAAGCACAAAGTTCACATAGCAAATTTGGCACCACCTTTCATGAAAAGTCAAAAAGAAAAAGGAGATACCAATCAAGAATAGTAGAACATGACTCCCCACTATCAAAATCTTCCAAAAGGTGATGGATTCTCTTTTTGACCACTCTGTTCATTTCCCACAAGATAAATTCAACCCATGCCATTTAAGTACTCAATAATAGTGTTGTGGACACCTCACCAAGATTAATAGTATCCACCACATCATTAGTGAATAGTGTTGCATGAATAGTATTTTACCACCACATCATTCTCCTCTAGTTAAAAAAAAACTCAGATCTTATGAGTTGTATTGATTGTATCCATTCCACTTATTCCAAAAAAATTTAAAAGCACACCACTCTATTTTTGGGTGATGCAAGATTTCTCAAACCTTGGGATGCTCTTGCATCAGACACTTGAGGTAGATAATGTGATCTAATAACCACATAGAGGGGGTGAGTTGTAGTACCATTATTTTGGTCATGAGGTAAAATTACCTTATAATCCCCTTCCATAAACCATGTACACCTATATAACTTTCATTTCTATCTCCTCCTCTTCCAACATCTGCATATTGGTTTCAAAATGGTCCTCCTAGGACCATAATCCATCCTTCTCCTCTAAAAACAAATCCATATAGCAATAGATCCATATGTGGGCTGAATCCCACCATCATAAACTAACCTCATCCACCAATTTTCTCTAACATTCATATTCTCTATCCACATGATCTCAATCCCACCCAGATCCATCCACTTCCACCAAAATCCCACTTGGATTTCCTCATCCATCATCCAACCACTTATTGTATATTCCACAAACCATATTACCATTTGAATATCCTCATTCATGGTTACAAAAGTATTCATTTCAATCTCCACATGTGCACTCTCGTTCACAAAAATATCTTCATATGAATTTACTTGTACAAAAAACATCTCCAATGTTTCTTTCATAGAAACATTCAAATCTTCTTGGCTTTCCTATGCCTCTATCTGCAACTCTTCATGGATGAAATCTCTCTCCTTAAAACTATCCATGGATGCAATTTTATTCACACTCATGCCATACTACATGGCTTCAATCTTCATCATCCTCCATCTCATTGTGTGCACATTGTTGCACATCATCTTCATCGCAAGTTTCTTCACAATAAACGTGAAATTTCCATCAATTTTAGTATGTTCCATATGCTATTCAATCTCACTATGGTATGCCATATAAATCATATCCTCTCTCATATTTCCTTCCATTTAATATTATTCATCCTCTCTTTTATCCTTAAGGTAACTCTCATCTCTTACCTCTTTCTTCTCTCAACAAGCATCGTCATAGGCCACTTCATCCTCTTCTTTAATACCCAACCATTCTATTAAATCTATTCTTCTTGAAAATTATCCATCATCATGTCCATTTTATCTTAGATATTCATTAACACATTCACTATGTCCTCATTTTTTGGTACTCCATTCTTATTTAAATTCTTCATACCTAAAAAATACATAAAGAATTCACTCTCTCAACTCAACACTCTCCTCTTCAAGCACATAATGGATTCACAAATACATAAACCTCAAAATAAAAATTCTTGACTCAATAATTCATCTCACAATATCCGCTTAAATTCTCATTAATCAACATAATTACAAAAGCTTTCTTAACAAAGCATTACAAATCAAAGGCCATGCCATCAAACTCTATATTTAATTGGAAAACATTCCAAGTAGGCCCTTAATATTTTATATAATGTTATCTCTCTCCTAACTTCACCTATCCTACCATACTAAGCCAAAAATATAATCATATATAGAAAAATATGAGGAAAATACAACAAAAGAGGAAAAGGGGCCCCAAATGGATTCACCCATTCACATAGGGGGAATATTCAACAAAGAAAAGTGGTATCCCCATGAAATCCATGCCACTTTCTCCACATGGGGTAATGATTTGTTAAGGACAAAGTTCACATGGCAAAGTTGGCACCACCTTTCATGGAAAGTCAAAAGGAAAAATGAGATACCAATCAGGAATAATAGAACTTGTCTCCCCACTATCACAAGCTTCCAAAAGATGATAGATTCTCTTTTTGACCACTCTTTTCATGTCCCATAAGATAAATTTGACCCATGCCACCTTATTACTCAATAATTGTATTATGGAAACCTCACCAGGATGAATAGTGCCCACCACATTATCAGTGAATAGTGATACATGAATAGTGTTTTACTATCACATCAACTACACTCTAGTTTAATCATGATTTTAAAAACACTCACCTAATTAAGATAGATACATTTAGTTCAATACATTTTTGGATCATATTAACTTATAAAATTCACATACGTTTAGGGAGGAGTGTTTGGACCATTCTATTATAAACTAGTAACCCCATTTTAAGGATTTTTTTATCAATCAAGCACAATTAGGATTCGGGAAAAAATATACATAAAATATGTATTCATGTATAGGATTGAATATTTCACTCATATATGAATATATTATAATCTTAATTCTTACATTATTTTTATACCCCCATTATGCATAGAGACACTCACAATTATTGTAGGCATTTGAATTTTCTTAAAATGTACAAATAGTCTATCAACTGGTGTTTCAGATTTAGCTAAATAAATCATCCTTATTTCATCTTGTAAAATCTATGTCAAGTGTTTTTGATATATATTATCACATTTTATTTAAAATTATTGTGTTTATTTCCACTAATTTTGCAATCTAAATTTGTCCATTATTTTAGTTATTTTTATTAGATTTATATTTGATTTTTTTTCATATTTTCCTAGGATTTTATTCATAGATATAAATGATTTTATTAGGGTTTATTTATTTATTTAAATTTTTTTATACTCACAATAAATTTATGCCCTATTTGGAATAGTAACTCTAATTTTATGATCTTAAATCTAATTTTTGTATGGGTTTATATATAGGCTAAATCAACATTTTCCTAGGTTTAACTGGGCAAAATTGGACACCCTCATTGGAGAAATAAAAATAAAAATTTAAGGGATTTTTTAAAGAGAATATAGAAACCCCTATATATATTAAACATGGTATTTTATGATATTAGTATGTGTATATGAATGCCTTAGTTGTATACATCATTTGAGAAAATTAAATCCAAGAAAAAAGGGTTTTATGGGTTTTTTTGGGTAATTTTTTTCATATATTTTCATAGGTATATTTTATAATATTAGGAAAAATATGGGGAATTTATTGGTATTTTTAATTTGTGATTGAAGAGGGAAAATTGGAAATATTTTTACAAAATTTAAGGGGCTAATGAGTAGATCTAGACATCCATGATGTGCTTTAAACTCTCTATCTAATTTTTGGTTTGATCGGTTGATTTGGATGCCCTATATGTGTATTAATTTTTAAAATTATTTTTTTAATTAATGATAGTAATTGTACATATCATTTATCCATTAAACTATGATGTGCATCAGAATTTAATCCAACATTTGGATACCCTTGTTGATAAATTAAAACTAATTTTTATTTTTAGTTCATGGACACCAAGTTGTGTAGACTTTTTTTTATTTTAATATTATTTGTTTATGATTTGAGTAGTCTATTTACAAAATATTTATGATGTGGTGAAATGAAAACTATGCATAATGAGAAACATAGCTAATACCAAACATGACAAAAATAGTCATGAAAACAATTTGGATTTAGATGGTTTGGTTTCACATGAGTGAATGACTTCATTGCTTTATAAAACTAATTTTTATTAAAATTTATTAATACGTATGAATTCCCCCTTGTAATAATAGGTGACGTGTTAAAAAATAGCATGATGGAAACCTTGAATCTGAAATTTTTTTAGAATGGTTGTACAAGGATACTGTGAAATGAGATCTTAAATCTAGTCACATCTTCGGTAAATTATTATAAAAATTAACTAATTCACTAATGATGTTCAAACATAAATAGCATAACTAATATTTTTATAATAAAATTGTTCATGTTGAACTTACCAATGAGAGCTATAGTAAACAACACATGTGAAGGGTCATTAGAAACTATTTTTGCCTTGACACTTGAACTATTGGGAAACAATGGGAATTTGACTGCAATGGAAAGTAATATATAAAGTTAATAAAATTACCTAGGCTCAGGTTAGATTTAGGTACTTTGTATGAATTACAAGTTCTATCTAATTTCACATCACATGGGATAAATAAAGGTTAGCGATGGCATAGATTGAGTGCATAGCTCATACTCACCAAAACCTACATGTATTGATACTTGTGTAGCTCAATTATGTAATATTTTAATATATATATATATATATTTTTATTTCATAGGTTAAAATATGGGATTATGGTCCTATACCCTTACAAAAATGAACTAAAATATATTTAGGAACAATCAATAGGATAAAAAAAGATAAAAGCTAAAAGCTACATAGAACCGTTGACTTCAACCAAAAAGATGCCAAAAAACTAGCAAAAAGATGAGAGAAACCTAGACACTAGGGAAAAGCTAGTTCAATTACTCAGACTCAGAATATAGTACCAATTTTTTGGCCCCCATGTTCTATATTTTATTTTATCTACCTTTGGTATAGTTTCCTATCCCCTGCATAGATTCCATGACTGATCTCTTACACTTCTATCTAGCAGACTTGAGTTCCTCATTCACCTATTTAGATTCCTCCCTAGCTATGCATTCTCTACCACTGTAGGTGGTTCTTACTCCCTGAGTGGTTTTATTGGCCATCATTTCTTCCTAGTTTTCCTGATAGAATTTTCCCTTACCTGGGGATAAATCACTAAGAACTAGCATGTTTTTCATCATCTCAAACTTGTTGTAGATTTCTATGCTTAAGAGATTCTACATTGACACCTTAGTTTATAGTTTCTTGATAGACTATTCAATCTCCTATTTCAATTTGAAATTTAAAGAAGCTTGGGCCCTACCAGTAATGGGTGTCACAATTTTAGGGGCCCTATTTTGACTGTCACTAGGATTGAAGTCTCCCTGAATATTCTTTATTTCAATAAAGACATTCTGACCCCTTGCATGTTTAGTTCCATGGTCTAAGAAGAAATCATCCTTCCTATCAGATTATTCCTTCTCACTCATAATTTGAATGGCCTCTATCATATAATTGGTCCAAAAGGGTTCCCTCCTTTTAACCAAGAGCAATATAAGCCCCTAGTATATTATATTTATTGATGGGTTACATTTGAAATTATTAACTGATACTTCTAATGATTTGAGAAGAAAGAAGGGTATACCAATCAAGTGGCCCCTGAAGTGGTTAAGAAGCAAAAAATAGCAAGAGAATGATGTACCTCATTATTTAGAGGCACACATCTAGCCACTTCCTACATAGGTTCACCCTCAAAACCCCCTTTTGGTTTGAAGATTTGGAATTTTTTTCTCAGTAATGTAGAAAATATTGAACAATTCTTCCTTTCTCTTTTTATCCTTAAAAGCTTTCACACCCAAAATATTCCATACATATGATGTCACCTATGAATTATTCAGTGACCATAAGCTTCAGGCCATGCATTCAAACCTATCTATCATTATAACCATGAGCAAAGTCCCTAGATATAACCACATTGTGACCAACTAGTCTCTCCATGTATCTTGCTAATCTTCCCTTGACCATCTTTTTTTGAACCTAAGCATTTTCCTTCACTTATGCATAGGATATTGGCTCTACTCAATCATGCTCACCACCCATCCTTTTTTATATGCTTCTACTACACTTTTCATGGATGGGGCCCCTTGCTATGTAATATAGAATGATGTTGAAGGTAGTGTTCTTAAAATAATTAGAGATTAATAAAAAAAAATCATACGTGTAATTTCTTATGGCATGGGTGGGACATGATGTCCTTACACATGATCGGTATCCTCCACCCTTGTTGAATGTGATTAACCATAATGAATCTCATTATATCACATGTTGGAATGACCTTTTTCAAGATCAATGAAGGGGGTGATTTCATTAGGGTATGCCACATAACCTTGCCAATGGGTAAGGGATATACTAAATATCCCTATGTTATCCATTTTATCTATGAATTTGTTACCCTCTCTATAAATATGAATAATGGACACCCCCTTGAAGAAGGTAAGCAATTTTTTAACATCTTTTATAATACCAATAATATTTTAGTAAAAATGGGTGGATCCTCATAAACAATTGATGATATTAATTGAGTCTCCATCTACCTAAAAATTCTCTAAACCCATATTAACTTCTATTTCTATGCCCCAATAAGTAGCCTTGGATTCTACCAAGTGATTGGTTTGGATCCTCAAAGGTCCTACAAAGGCTGCTATGAGATTCCCATTAGAATCTTAGATAACACATCTAGTTCCCACAGGTTTAGGGTTTACCTTAGCCACTCCATCAAAATTTAGTTTATACCATTGAGAAGGAGGGCAAATCCACTTGATCTTTGATAAATCAACACACTGCTTGTGGGAATGAGCAGTGATTTCAAGATTCAATAAGTAGAAAATCTAAGAAAATTAGTAAGAAAGAGGGTTATCAAAGGAAGAGATAAAGGTTAGCCAATTTTCTTTGAAAAAATCCATTATTTTGTTAAAATTAAAATAATGGCTAGGATTCATATTATCAAAGATGATCAAGTTCCTTAAAATCCATATTCCCCAAAAAATGTGAGGAAGAACTAGATTCCACCAAAATTTCAGAGGCAAATAGTCCTAGGGTGACTCTCATTGATAAATCAGATCCTTAATAGACCCAGGTAGAACCCAAGAATAGGTGGAAAATTTAAATAAAGAATGAAAAATAGAGGAATCAAAAGATTAGGAAAGGAAAAAATGTTATGTAGATTATTCCTTGTATTTATAGAGAGTGCATCTATTAGGAATTGGGATTCCCCTCCTCATTAGAATATCCATAGTTAGAATTTTATTTTGAGTTACCAACTAGAAGAAAACATTAATCTTGGAAGTAAGTTTTTTAATCCACAATTGATTCCAATTCACCTCTATATATTCTTGGTCCCAAATGTAGATGTAACTGGGTTTGATAGAAAATAGTCCACTGGGATTATCCTTCCAAATATGATCATCATCTTTTGGGAAGATGATAATATGAGTGTTCTAAAGAGATATATTTAACTCTTTTAAGAAAATATTTTGATGTTGGTTCAAATATTCTTTATGGAGAATCTTCTACCTTTTTTACCATCAATATATTGCCAATAGTTGCATACACTATGGTTGATGGCCTCTTTAAAATACTTGATCAGTCTTACTACAGGGGGCAAGACTCCTAATGGGGTTTGATTTAGCCATGGATCCCCCCAGAAATAAACTTTGTTTCCTTTATCTATTTTCCATTTTAGTCTTCTCCTACAAATATCCTTTCCATATCTCAAGGCTTTACAAAAGGTATAACCATTAACAGGACCATCTTCCACAAGAAAGAACCCTTCCCTAAATTTAGGTATGTTGCCTTGATGATCCTAGTCTAATGGTTATCCTCCTTCGTCAGCCTCTACCCTTGATTAGCTAATAATTCTTGATTCATAAATCACATCCTTTTGATCCCCAATTTCTTCTTTATATAAAGGTAAACATGGTCTATTCCAGGATAAAAGGGGGAATCTAAATTTGTCTTCCATTCCCCTTCAAATAAAATTCTTATGGATATGCTCAATTTGTTTTGCTACTTTTCTAGGGATAAAAAATAAGGATATGAATTATAAAGGGATGTTTTGTAGTGAAATATTGAGTAATTATAGTTTTATAGCTTTAGAAAACAAATTCACTTTCCATATAGATAGCTTCCTCTGAATCCTGTCTATGGAAAAATTCCAGAAATCAGATTTCATATTTCCTTCAAAAAGAGGAATGCCAATGTAGGAGGAAGGAAGGTTATTATAACACAACTAATGATCCTAGAAATATTCCCTTTTAGAGAAGGTGGAATGTTGATTAAAAAAATAGGGATATTTTGAGGAAGTTAAGGCTTTGGCCCAACATTGTCTCATAGATTTCAAGAATTTTCCTGAAGCATTTAGCTTTAGAAACCAAAGCATCTCCCATCATCAGAGTGTCATTCATGAATTATTTTTAGGTGATATATATGGTGTTTGGAGCCATTATTATTCCCTTGATAATCTCCTAAGAACTTGCATTGTCAATTATTCTACTCAAGGTTTCAACCATTAAGATAAACAAATATGGAGAGAGTGGATCACCTTGTCTAATACCTCTACCTACCCAAAAAAAACCTTCTGGAACCCCATTGATAATGATAGAAAACATGAGGGAAGATATGTAGGAAGAAATCAAATTTTTGAAAACCTAATTAAACCCAAAGTTTTGAAGGACTCTATTTAAAAAGTTCCAAGAAACTCTATCATATGCTTTATTCATATCCAATTTGAGAAGCATACCTTGTCAAGAAGAATTGGCCACAAAGTGAATAGTTTCATGGGATATAATAATACCATTTGAGATTTGTCTACCAAAAAAAAAATCCCCTTGTTGTTTTACAATCATTTTTTAAATAAATATTTGAGTTCTTAGATCCAAACCTTTAGAGCATAGACTGATTGGTCTGAAGTTCTTCAATTGGTTTGCTCCATGATTCTTAGGGATGAGAACTAGAAAAGTATTTTTGAATTCCTAAATCATGGTTCCATATTTAAAAAACTCTATGACATCCAATCATACTTCATTTCAAATAATTTCCCAAAATATCTGGAAGAAGAATGGGGAGAAGCCGTCTGGGTCGGGGCCCTTGAAATATAAATAATATATAGTACCAAATTTGACATTTACTTATATGGGTAGGTTTTTTATTTATTACGTTAATGGAAAACATGTCTAAGTCTTAGGACATATATCCTAAACTCAAAATTATATCTTTTTGTCATAATTTTGAAAAATATTTCTATGGGTGAATTATGATCATTTAGTGGATTGGATTTCAATAATTGAATTAATAAATTAAGGCATGAGAAATCACTTAATGTATGTTAAATATTACACTCTTTCTATGATTGCTTCAAACTGAGTTCACATAGTGAAAAATAGATACTTTTCATATATATATATATATATATATATATATATATATATATATATATATATATATATATATAACACTTGACTTTATGCTTCAAACTGAGTGCGACAGGCGGGACCACGGATCCAATGGAGGTCACTGCAGGTAGCAGTACCTCTGGGGATCTGTCCAAGAATCTATTAGGGGATAGTCCATCCAATGGATGGAAGAAGGCACTCATAAGTGAAAAGACATGTCCATCAAAAGGCATGTCGAGCCTCCTTGTTCTCTCAGAGGGCAAGGCGTTGAGTATCCCAGACGATCTGGTGAAGGAAATAGTGGCATCCATGGACCTTACGCTGGTTGGTAATTTTTTTTCTTTTCGTCCTAATACCGAAATGCTTAGAAGATGGATTATGTCTAGGTGGAAAGTCAAAGGTAGTGTTTCAATCACAACCATGGCTAGAGGTCTATTCTTTTTTAGATTTATGAATAGGGAGGACATGATCGCTACCCTTGCTGGAGATCCCTAGCTATTTGGACCACATTCTCTAGCCTTATGCTCCTGGAAACTAAGATTTGATCCTAACTCAGACCTCAATAAGACAACACCTGCTTGGGTAAGATTACCAAGATTCCCTTTGGAATTCTGGGATGAAAAAATCTTCACAGCCATTAGCAATTCTATTGGTCAATATGTCACCTGAGATCATATAACCAGAACTAAGTCTAGATGTGTGTATGCTAGACTTTGTGTTAATGTTGAAATAAATAAGACTCTCCCTACGTCCATGAAGCTAAACTCTAAATATGGAACCTAGACTCAACCAATTACTTATGAGAATGCTACCACTTTCTATCAAATATGTAAGAGCAAGGGACATCTAATGACACAATGCAAAGTGAAGAAAATGGGGATGAAAGAGGATTTCTAGAATGTAGAGGAAGAGCAAATGAACAGCAAGCAGGAAATAGAGAATAATGTGGAAATTCTTGACAATATAGGAAAAGGAGAGGAGGGGAAGGGAAAGGAGGCTACCCCTAGCAGTGAAGGTGAAGTTGTCCCAAAGGAAAATATAGGATTAGATGATAGTCAGAAGGCTATAGAAGAAGGATAGGAGGAGAAGAGAAAGGAGGATATCGTTAGTAGTGAGGGAAAAGAGGTCCTAAAGGAGAATATAGTATCTGACGATAGTCACAAGGCCACATTTAACACAATCTACACTTTAGAAAAATAGACTAATATGTTTAAGGAAGGGGTAGGAGGGGACCTTTTGCTAAAGGAATTCAATGAAGATGACTCAGTTTCAAGGATTGGATAGGAAGAAGTAACACTTGAAAGTCACATTCAATGAGTACCAGATCCACAGTCAAATACAAGCTTTTTTCATGATCTGGAAGATGGAGGCCAGGTAGGAAACTACTTTGTAATAGGGGTAGTAGGACAAGATGGCAGCAATGAACAGGAAGAATGGGTTACCCCAAAGAAAAATATCTGAAAAGGTAAAAAATATGCAAATGTTGGTACTGAGCCCAAACAAGGGAGGCCAACCCTAAGGGAAACAAGACAAAGAGAGATTGCTAGGGAGATTGCCAATGGAAAATAGAAAACACTAGAGTCCCAACCCTCTAAACTCTCTAAATGAGAATATTATCATGGAATTTGAGGGGCTTTAACAGTCCCTCAAAGTAGTTTGAGGTTAAAAACTGCATTTTAGATAATAAACTAGATATTCTATTACTCCAAGAAGTTAAGATGAAAGAGGAGAATTTTGCAAAAAATCCTGACTATATATGGCCTAAGGCGGCTTTTTGTATTAATCATGTTGAAGGGGCTTCAGGAGGGATTATCACTATGTGGAATAGTGCTAATATCCAAGGATCTCTTATGGCCCATAATAAGCACTTTTTGATTACCAATTTTTCCATGAATTCCTTGAACTGGACGTTGGTAAATGTTTATGCACCGAATAACAGAGATTTGAGACAAAAATTATGGATAGATCTGAGTAGCTATAGGAATAATCCTCATAATTCTAAATGGATGTTAGCCAGAGATTTCAACACACCTTTATACCCTTCTGAAAAATAGGGTGGAATTATTGATTACTCGGACAACATGTTTGACTTTGCTGAATTCATCAATGATTGGGGATTATTAGACATAGAGCTGCAGAACCAAAATTTTACTTGGACCAATAGAAGAAGAGGAGATTAAATGATTCAAGTTAAATTAGATATATTTCTGATATCAAGCAACTGGAATGATTATCAAAATATGCAGGCACAGGCTCTACCTAGAACCATGTTCGACCACTGCTCGATTATCCTTAATTAGAGAGATCAGGGACATCATGGACCTCCTCCATTCCATTTTAAAGTTATGTGGATTAAACACAAAGGTTTTAGACAAATGGTGGCTCAATGGTGGAATATCCCCATTCAAGGTACTCCCATGTTTAGAATAGTCAAGAAACTCTAGCACATTAAATAAGAAGTTTATGGCTAGAATAGATACAGTTTTAGGCAGGTTTTCTAGCAGAAGAAAAATATAATGGGAAAACTTGAGGCTATTCAGCAACTGATTGATCAAGGGGATGACTCTGAGGGCACCTTATAAGAAGAGAATAGTCTGTCTTTAGAATGGAAGAATCTGATGGAAAGGGAAGAGGTTTTTTGGAAACAAAAATATCATGTTCAATGGATTAAAGAGGGTGATAGGAACACTTCTTTTTTTCATCTCTCAGCTATGAAACATAGAAAAGCCAACTCAATAACTACACTTGTCCTAGATAATGGAGACATTATTACTAAGGATAATGAAATAGGGGAGCAAGCCAGGGTGTTCTTTCAGAATTTGCTTACAAAAGAAAACAATAATGATAGAATTGATAGATTTATGAGTCAATTCATTGATAAAATCCCCTGTTTGATAACAGAAGAAGACAATCTAGAAATGTTAAAGCCTATATCCAATGAAGAAGTACATGTTGTTTTATTCTCCATGGGTGCTTTTAAAGCCCCAGGTCCTGATGGCTTTCCTCCTATATTCTTTCAGGAATATTGGGAGATTGTTGGAGCGAACCTCACAGTTGCAGTTCATGATTTTTTTAGATCTGGAAAACTTTTGAAACAAGTCAATAATACCTTCATTGTACTTGTTCGTAAAAAATCTCAACCTTTACACCTTGCTGATTTTAGACCCATTAGCTTATGCAACACTGTGTATAAGATATGTACTAAACTACTGGTTTTGAGAATTCAACCCTTGCTTGAGAAAATTATTTCTCCTACTCAAAAAGGTTTCATCCCAAGCAAATAGATTCTTGATGCTATGATCACCACACATGAGACTATGCACTCCATGGATAAGAGAAGAATCCCTGGGATGGCCCTCAAACTTGATATATCCAAAGCTTATGATAGAGTCTCATGGACTTTTCTATTCCAAGTGATTACAAAATTTGGGTTTAATGATAAATTGTCTTACTTATTATGGAATGTGGTCTCTTCTACTAAATTCTCAATGCTGGTTAATGGTGTTCCTATAGGGTTTTTCTCCTCTTCGAGAGGAATTCGTCAAGGAGACCCTCTCTCCCCGTACCTATTCATCATTATGGCTGAGGCATTGGGAAGATACATACAAGCTGATATAGTTTTAAAAAAGTTAGTAGGCATCAAACCTGCCTCTTCCCTTCATCCTATGGTTATACAATAGTTTGTGGATGATACCATCTTATTTGGCATCTCATTGGTGATCAAAGCTAGAAGATGGAAGAATATACTTAATTATTATGCTAGAGACTTGGAATAAAGAATAATTTATAGAAAAGCAATGTGTACTTCTTTAACACTCCCAATGAACTTAGACATATAATAATTGATATCTTAGATTGTGTTGAGGCTGGCCTACCAGCTACCTACCTAGGTCTCCCACTCTCAGTCAAAGAGGTATCTTCAAGTTTTTGGAATGGTATTGTGGAACGTACACAAAGGAAACTACTCAGTAGTGCAGGTAGGCTGCAACTTCTTTGGGCATCCTTGCAAGGTATTCCTACTTACTTCATGTCTCTTTTTAAAATTCCTACGTATTTTGCTAAAAAGCTAGAATAGATCCAAAGGAAATTTTTACGGATGGGAGTGGAAGACAAATAGATAATTTCTTTAGTTAGATGGGAAAAAGTGTGTCTCCCAAAATCTCATGGTGGACTTAATATAAGATCCATCACGAAAATGAATAAAGCCCTCTTCTCAAAATTTAGTTAGAATCTAATTCACAACAATAGTGAGTGGGGGGAAATAATGTATGCCAAATACATGCATAGCATTGATGATTCTAACTTTCTTCAATAGGTGGGATTACCCTAGGGGTCTGTGATATGGAATAAAATGCTAAAAAGTAGAAGTCTTCTCAAACAGGGAATTAGGTGGAAGCTTGGAAATGGCTGGCAAATTAAATTCTAGGAGGATAATTGGTTAAGGGATAAGCCTCTCATCTCCTAAGGAAACTATGGAGAAATTATAGACCTGACTACTCAGTTCTTTGGTGATAGGGTTAATGATTATATGGAAAATAACAATGGGATAAGGAGCTGGAAAAACCTTTTGGATTGTTGTGTGCATAGGCCTAAGCTTATCCCAAAAATTTGAGAGATCTAGTAATGTGTTCAGGAGATCAGAATCTCGCTCTTCCCTTGGGAGGATGAACAATACTGGTGGCCGAATAAGAATGGATCATTCTCTATCAAATTTGCCTATCATCTGCTTACACCTGAAGCTCAAAATAAGGAGGTATGGAAAAAGGTTTGGAATCATAAACTCATTCCAAAGATTAACTTGTTTTGGTGGGCTACTGCCCACAACAAAATCCTTACTCAGGACAACCTTCAAAAGAGGGGGTTTACTTTGGTCAATAGATGTTTTCTGTGTGGTTCTAGAGAGGAATCAGTTTCACACCTATTCATACACTATGAGTTTACCTAGGATTTATGGGGCACAATACTTAACAACTTTGGCATTGAATGGGTTTGAAATTCTGACCTTAAAGAATTAATTCTCAGCTAGAACTCAACCTTCACACATCCCTGGATTAAGTAATTATGGAAGCAAGCTCTGCCATGCTTGAGCTGGACTTTATGGAAAGAGCAAAATCATAGAATTTTTAGGGACACTGCTAAAAATGTTGCTCAGGTGTTTAACTCCTTTGTTAGGACCATCTTGGAAAGTGTTACAATAGCTCATATTAGTGTTTTGGAGAAACCCCTATCTGAATTTGAAAGTCAAATTGTGGCCAAATGGAAGGTTTTAAACCTTATCTCTGGGCATGATAATTCCAAAATTCTTCAGAGACTTCATACTAAATGGATACCACCTAAACCCAATTGGATGAAACTCAATTTTGATGGGGCATCCAAGTTGAGTGGTAAAGCAAGTAGAGGAGGAATAATAAGAAATGAAAAAGGAGGGATGTCTATTGTCTATGCTGGTGGCATGGGTTGCCAAAGCAATAACTATGCTGAAGCTATGGCCTTATTTTGGGGATTAAAGTTAGCTATATCCCTAGGAATTAGAAATTTGAATATTCAGGGAGATTCTAAGTTGTTCATAAATGTCGTTAATAAAGCATCTAACGTTGGTATCCATCTAAAAGACATAATTACGGGCATCTAGTTTCTTTTACAAAAGTTTTCTAAAGTTGAGATTACCCACACCTATAGAGAAGGTAATAGGGTCATTGATGCTTGTGCCAACCTTGGTCATCAATTCTCAAGATGGAGGGTATGGAGACAAGGGGCTCATATACCCCCAAACATTAGAGAGATCATTCAGAAGGAGATGACGGAGCATGAATGATGCACTTTGATGAGGAAGATAGCTTTCAAAGGCAGTCCACGTGGAGAAGGCCATTGCAGATCATGGAAAATGACAACCTTAGTACTTCCTTGATTTTCATGATTAATTCCTTGTATCATGAGGTGGAGGTGTGAGAGTTGCATCATGAAAACCAAGGGGGAATTATTTTCAAGCATGAAAGTAGATGTCACCGCGGTGGGCCATTTTGTAAAATGAGCCTTCACATCTGCATTCAGTGCAAACAGAACTAAGGGCTTGTTACTTGTTTGAAGCTCAAGGTAGTAATTGGGGTATGAAGAGCTGGAAATTTAAGAAATTTTAAAGTACATTGGTGGGAAATAGGCTTCTTGAGTTTTTGAGGTCACTGAAGAGCAGGGTGCTAATTTTAGGGGAACTGCTGATAATAAGGAAAAGATGCATGTAGAAGAAGCTAGTGAGGGTTCAGAGAATGAGAATGATTGGAAAATAGATATTGGGGCCTTGAAGGTCCGCATTCAAAAGCTAGAAAAGGTCTTCGCCAAAGGCCTTCAAAATAACATTCTACTGAATATGACTATGTTGGAAGCGGTGGGTAATCCAGGGAATGCTGACAATGCAGAAAATGAGAATATTAAGGATCTTGTTAATTCTATAGCTATTTAGTTTTGTCCTTTTGACTCTGGTCTTTCCAGTGTTTTGTTTTGCTTCTGACTTTGTTTCTTGGTTGTGCCGTTGGTTTGGTGCTGGCATCTTTTGTTTGCCAACCTTCCTATCTTTTTTGACTATATAGGGTTTGGCCCCTGGTTTGCCACCTTAATTAATCAAAAAAATAAAATAGTACTTAAACATTTTGCATGTAGAATAAAAATAGATTAATTAACTACATCATCTAATTCTTAATGATTATAGTTGCTTGATTATTTATTATGAGGTGTGGTCAATTTTTATGTGAATGTGTGATTTAATGATTAAGAAATATACATGTTTCTTTACATTATAATTTATGTATTTTGGTACATGATTCCATTTAAATGAAAGGATACTCCTATTTTTACAATCCATCATTTATTAGTTGGTGTTGATCAAATCTTATTTGTCACTGGTTGGGCTCAAATTGTCCCACTTGTCGAAGAGAAATAATACAATGGTAAAAGACTTTCACTGTGATCTTTATACTTATAATCCTTATTGGAAAATATTACACATTTATAATTGATGTAATTTGTAATTAAAATGAGGATCAAAGACGTAATTAACATTATTTAATTCTAAATTTTTATTGTTTTTATTAAATATTGTTTAATTCTAAATTTTTATTGTTCTTATTTATAAAACT